>OV725079.1:12045511-12247342 GCA_928085145.1 Nezara viridula
CAAGTCGTTTCGATATTTCCTCTACCAGCGTATTACGAAATTTACGCTAACAACAATTGTATCCATTTCACGTATCGAGTAGGCAAGATTTGTTACCGCAAGATTATAACGAGAACAGAAATTTCTCCCAGTGCTTAATTCGACAATGCACACAGGATCCTAACTTCCTGAACAGCATTTTGGTTACTGATGAATCTTGCTTTACAAGAAACGGGATTCTTAATTTTCGAAATACCCATACTTGGGATGAAGAAAACCCTCATATGACTGCTGTTTGGCATTACCAACATACCTTTTCTTTAAATGTCTGGTTTGGTCTTCTAAGTGACAATATCATCGGCCCCTTCTTTTTGCCACCTAGGCTGTCAGGTATACCTGACATGCATTTTTTGCAAAATAATCTTCTTGAACTCTTAGAAGATATTCCGCTAGGCATTAGGCAAAGACTGTGGTTTATGCATGACGGTGTTTCAGCTCACTTTTCTAATAGTGTCACTGATTATTTAAATGCAACTTATGGAGACCGAAACAGACCTGTTAAATGGCCACCACGATCTCCGGATTTAACGCCATTAGATTATTTTGTGTGGGGCTGGATGAAGTCTATGGTTTATTCTGCGGCAGTTGGCCCGCAAGAAGAGCTAAGAAATCGGATCATGGAAGCCGCAGTAACTATCAAGCACCATCCTAATGCTATACGAAGAGCCAGAGAAGCATGGATTAGTCATGCTGAATGTTGCATTCAACATATCGGAGGTGTTTTGAACAGTTACTCTAAGTGTGGTAATAATAATAAATAATAAATCTTTAATCTTTGATATCTGTTTAATAAATGAATTTGAGATATATGTTAATATGAACTACTTTGTGTTAGTGAACACATACCTAAAATAGTGCCATGCAACTAAGAAACACCCTGTATAATTTTTTTCTAATATATGTTTATTTTTATTTGCACTTATGTGGTGTATTTTTAAAAATTAATTTATGTAGACTATTCATTCTTTGTTATTTCCTGTGTGCTTATATAATTCTCAATTTCTTTTTTGTTATAATCAGGTTGTCTTTCCGTTATATTGTTTTGTAATTACTTATAGCTTTTAAATTAATATCTTTGTAAGTATGTGTTTTTGTTTTATTAGGAAAAAAAAAATTATTGAGGGATTGGTCATATATCATTCTTTTTTTTTCTTTCACTTACCTATATAAGTACTATACAGTAAGTGCAAGTATTGCGATTGTGAAAATTTTTGAATTTGAGTTTTCAACGGAAATACACGTTTTCAAGTCCCCTGAGTCCAAATAACCAAACCCCGAAAAATGATCTGTGTGTTTGTATGTTAGCAGTCTAGCTCAAAAACGAAAAGTTGTATGAAACTGATATTATGTATTTAAGATAGGTATATGTCTTAGATGTGACAGCAACGTTTTCCTTAAAATTGGCTAACTGTAAGAGCCATTTTATATCAATGCTGAAAAACATTTTTATAATTTTCTCAAAAATGGCTAACAAGTTTGATTAAACTAACTTTATCATTGTATAATTAAGTGGTATTTAATATCAATCAGGTCTTATCCCCATTGATGTCACTTTACAGGGCTTTAATACTCAATGTTCATATACATCTTCCTCTAAAGTACCTTTAATATGGTTTATTTAAAAAAAATAATCATCTCAAGTTATTCAGAGTTACAAAAAAATGCTAAATATAACTTTTTAAAGAATTTGATAATTTAATAAAGGAGAAAAAAAAAAAAAATGCTTATCCAGGTCGAAAATGAATCTCCGGAAATATCAGTCAGAAGGTAAACGTATAATATACCGTTGGGAAGAATTTTAGAAAAAATAATATCTAATATAGAAAGTTATAGAAGGTAAAGGAGAGTGGCGAGAACATTCTAAATAATAATGTCATAAAACTAACATTATTTTCTTACTACATGTCAACTTTTAAATGTTTTTCTATGATTGAAAAAAAAGTATTTAAAATCCACCGAATCAAGCCAATGCCATTCATTGTTTAAAATACTATTTCATTGTACTTGTGTGAAAGAAGAAGTGAAATATAAAAATATTTCATGGATATGTTCATAACCTCAAATATATTTACTATAGAGTATTAATCAAATCAAGATAAGATATTATATTTAAATAATTAGGTATCTATCGGCTGTTATTAGTTTGACAACTTTTGACCTATCCATGGCAAGGCAATGAAAATCTCGTAGTTTTGTTTTAGTAAACTTTACAATGGAAAATAACAGGTTAATAACTAATGCTATGATAATTAATAACTAGTTCTATGATCCATAATCATTTATAGGTTAAATATTCAGATATACCTTTAAACCTCTGCAGGCATATATGAGCTTTTCGGTTGACAGAATGAATAACTCCAATTTCAACATTCTTTAATTTTAATTTCATTGATGTTTCTAGTGGCAAAATTTATACCTTAATTCACAGTTCTATATTTCAACACTGCAATCACCTACTCCGGAATCAACTTACTCACTGACTGTATAGATAACTTTTTCAACTAGAAATATCACTAAAGTGACATTACTAAAAAAATGTTGAAATTGGAGGTAGTCATTCTATCAACTGAAAGGCTCAGAGACTGAAGTTGTGTGGTTTATAAAAGTAGATGGAGTAACTAGATTTTTATTGCCTTACATCGATATTATAAATAGACTTTTTATAATTATAATGGTCGTAATGATTTTTTTATCTGTAAGCTTTAAACTATATCTCCATTTAAAATGTACTTCAAACATTTTATAATAACCCAGCATTGCCATAAAATAATTTCTAATCCAAGTAGACCGGTAGGTGAAAGTAGTGTGTTGCGCTCACCAGCTTTTTTTTAATAAGTGTTCATTTCTATTTTTTTTATTATATTAAAAAAAATATTTTATATAGAATATCTATTCCTTGTTATTTTTTATATGCATATATAATTCTTTATTTAATTTGTTTGACTTTTGATTCTATTGTTTTGTAATTATTTATTAAGTTTATGAGGTCAATTCTATTTATGAGGTACGGAAGCTTTCTCCGAAAACAAATAAATAAATATTAAAATAAAATAAAAATAATTAAGTGTCTATATTTTACTTCATTTCCAATGGATATGTTTTCTTCAGACAACAATCACGTCATAAAGTCAAGTCATCATGCATCATCTTCACCAAGATTTGGTTCTATCTGTAAAACAAAATAAATATAATAATAATAATAATTACAAATAATTCTACATTAAAGTATAATTATGTCATTAAATAATTGATATCACTTTACAGGGCTTAAATGCCCAATGTTCATATGCATCTTCCTGTACAGTACCTTTAGTATGGTTTCTTTTAAATAATTAACTATCTCTCATTATTAAAAGTTACGAAAAAATGCTAAATATAACTTTTGAAAGAATTTGATAATTTAATAAAGGAGAAAAAATAAATAAAAATGTTATCTAGGTCGAAAATGAATCTCTAGAAATACTAGTCAGAAGTTATACGTGTAATATACCGTTGGAAAGCAGAGAATTATAGAAAAAAACGATATCGCAACCCCGGTTCAATAAACAATTTATGACCGCAACCCCGGACCATCTCCTTCCTTTATAATGCAACGGTCAACTATTAAATATTAAAAAAAAACAATATCTAATATAAGAAGGAGTTAATTGGGGGAGTGTGATCAAATAAACACTAAATTAAAATATAGTAATTATTTAATTTAGTATTTATTTGACCGCACCCCCAATTAACTCCTTCTCATATTATGTCAATGGTCAACCATCTCTACATCAATATCTAATATAGAAAGTTGTAGAAGGTAACAGAGAGTGACAAAAGAATTATAAATAATAATTTTTGAAAACCAATAATATTCAACGTAAATCACATGTTTCCAAGGAAATTAAATGAAATTTTCTTGCTATATGTAAACTTTTAAATGTTTTTTTAAGATTGAAAAAAAGGTATTTAAAATCCACCGAATCAAGCCAATGCCATTGTTTAAAATACTATTTCATTGTACTTGTCTGAAAGAAGAAGTGAAATATAAAATCATTTCATGGATGTATAAAGCATATGTTTATAACCTTAAATACATTTGCTGTAGTTTAATAATTCTAGATCTGATATTACATTTAAATAATTAGGTATCAAAGTCCGTTTATTCCGAAATATTATTATGTATCATTTTAGAAAATTAAATTAGTAAATAATTTGATGAATCTTCCGTTTGTGATATTTCAACAGTATCCACTACTATTTCACTTTACTTGTGTGAAAGAAGAAGTGAAATATAAAAATATTTCATAGGTACGCTAATAACCTTAAATATATTTAGTGCAGTTTAATAACTCTAGATCTGATATTATATTTTAAATATTTAGGTATCTATCGTCCGTTTATTCTGAAAAATCATCATGTAACCTTTTACAAAATTAAATTAACTAGTGTTCGCCCAGTGGTCGAAATTCGACTGTCGAACCGTTTTGTGTTTGCCTATTTATATAATGATTAGTGAATAGTTTGATGAAATTTCCATTTGTGATATTCTTGTTTTAATATGTCTTGGAGTAATGATTCGGAATTAGTACCCGAATTAATTTATGTACTGGCATAAACATGATGGATAACATATGAATTATTATCTATCATCATCTTATTCTTACTAAGCATTAGAAACAAATCAAAAAATATTGACCACCTTAATTTTTACGCCTCCATGAGGAAAATCCAGATAACTCTCATCTTTTTCTTTCTTGATGAAAGTTGTGTTATCAATATCTATCAAGGAATTAACATGTTCTTCCTCGTTCATAGAATCTGGGTCTGCTTCCTACAATAAAAAACAAAGTAATGATCTATTTCATAAACCAGACTATAGTTTTAATATCATCGAAATTATTTTAAACCTGTTTTATTTTAATGCATCCAGCCAAGAAATCCTTTGTCTCATAATTTGATACATCATCTTGATACACATCGTCAATTAAACCTGGTTCAACCTGTAAAATGACATGTATTAAGAGCTTGAATGGGACTCCAATCATAGGCACAGACTTCGGGGAGCGAGAATACCGTTAGGCTCCCTCAATAATTTCAGGTAAAAAAAATATTAAAGTCAATAATAAATAAGCTAAACTAAAATTGATTAAGAAAAGTCGACTAGCCGGAGTCTAGTAGTAGGTATCTGAGTAGTAGGAACTATTTTTTGTTGATACCTAAACATTACTTTTATTTAAATTACATTTATAATTTTAAATAATTATATATATCAATATATCTATCCTAGGATTTAATGTTTCAATCAGCCCTCAATATTTGTGTGATATTCCTATCAAATTTTCAGTGACAAATTTGTCGGACAGTGAAAAATGTATTTTTATTTGAGGTTGTACACACTAAGAAATCAAAGATACTTGACACTTTTACATTATTCATTTTTAGCTGAAAAAGTTCTAGAGATGTACGAATGTTATGAAGGCTGTCTCCTTTCCCTCCTGTGTTTAATATAAACAAATATATTATATATTCAACTATGTATTTTTATAGATATTTTTAAGTATTTATAATAAGTTATCAAAAAAATAATCCTTACAATAGTATAAACATTTTAAAAAATTAATTTTAAATATGCAATATTGTATTGTACTTTTTTTTTTTTTCCCTGTTCTTCCCTACCTCGCCTTTTAGGCTATAAGAGATTTTCCCGGACCAGAGGGTGAGGGCGGGAAATTTAAAATCCCCTCTGGGACCAGGACGCGAACTCGTGACTATTTTCATATCACAGAATCATATATCCGGTTGCCGGGCAATGGCAGTGCAGTGCACACGCGTTAGCCTATTCGGCCACCCCGCCCTCAATTGTATTGTATTTATTTGTTTCACAATAATTATGTTGAATTTTTACACATAATTAAAACTCCTGCCATATTATTTTATTTTTTGGTCCATCATCCCCCCAATCAAAGTTGAAAGCCTGCGCCTATGACTCCAATATAATAATATAGTTGGTATACTTTATTGAACAACAGATAAAAATTCAATTGAACATCCCAAAAATTCAATTTCGTACATAAGAAAAACCTAACTTTAATGTATATTGTTTATGGAATTGACCACTTTTGTTTCTGAAAATATAAGAATTGATGATTTTTGGTATTATTTTAGATAATTACTAAACAATTTTAAATTTTTAAAAATCAGTTTTGAATATCCTATCAAAGTATTGCTAGTACAATTAAAATGTATTAGTAGATCAGTATATTTGTTTACCAATGACAGTCTCTATATTTATCTATAGAAAATTACTTTATCCGGATTAGCATTCAGTAAAGTGATGTCGGACAAAGAGGAGCCCTCTTCTCTGAAAAACTAAATATGTGACGAAGAACAAACAATGTTCCAATCTACTATGGTTTTAAATAGAAAAATAAGAGATGAGTATGGTGCAGGTCGCTGAAAGCTTCTCTATAGATAAAATTCATTTTAAAAATAAAAATAGTGATTGTCATTGGTAAACAAATATCCTGATCTATTAAAACATATAAAACATTATAAAATTATCTGATAAAATGTATTTTTTACAATCCTCCAAAATACAGACTCTAGCTTCATTACAAACTTAAAATTAAACACTATTTTTTTAGTTTCAAGTTGCTATTTACTCAGATGAAATTGCTAACTCCACTTCATTCGAGTTATTTTGCTACCATTGCACCATTTCTATTATGTATGATTTTCATAATTCTAGGAATACAACGGTGCCCTGAAGGGAGTGAGTGGCATGACGCGAATGAAGAAGAAGAGAGCAATACAAACTCTTGGAAGGGGATATGCGCTATCTACCTTGGGACCGGCACCCTTGTAAAGATGAGTTAAAAGAAAAATTTAAAGGAAAATGTAATGAAGGAGAAGAGTTCACAATAAAAATATCAAAATTTCAGTGACATCCTGGCTCTAGCCTACTTAAATTGCTAATAATAAAGTTATTAAATATATATTAGTCCATTTTTTAGTAATAGATACAAGTTATTCACGTTTTAAATGTTAAAAGTGTATACATTTTTACATTAAAAACATTTTAATAATGGATTGGACGTTTGATCTTTCACAGCTTTTTAAAGCAAGTTCTTCAATCAAAATTTTGTTATTAAGTTTAATTGGTTCATTAAATATAACCCATAAGTAAATAAAAATGTGCACCTTAATATAGACGCCTGTACTTAAAGAAGATTCATAATTCTCTTCTTCATCACAGTAAGTGGCATCATCAGGATCATTTGATACATTCTGGAAAAAAAATTAATTAATGATAAAACTTATCAGAGACAAATCCAATTTCATTTCTTAAGAATATATAGATAGAATCCATAATTGCCAATATAATAAATTGAATTGGACAGGATTTATTATCCTTGAAAGGGTTGTGTTAGAACCTACAAGGAGCAGGGAGCTCCATGAGTGAGGTACTGTGTTCCTATGCTACTTGCTCTGTGTTTCGAGTCCAACTGTGTTAAATAATTATTTATTCTGTTATATCAACAATGGGATCGGAAGACCCTCCAGGAGCAACCCAGTCTCTATAAAATCGGTATATTGTATCTAAGTTAAGTTTGAGTGTAGGGGAAGCTGAGGTAGTTCGCGCAGCTTTTTCCCTCAAGTTCCACCTCCCCAAGACCTCTCTCCAGCTCCACTTCATCTCTTCACCACAGCAACCACCTTATACCAGGAAAGCGTTATTCTATTTTCTTCAAATTTTGCACAAATGTTTATTAAACGTAGAGATTTTAATTAACAAATAAAATAAAACAATGAAAAAGATGGTTAAATAATCAAATTGAGAAAAAAATATATTTGAATTTGCGAAGTCTGTTCACAAAACTTGATGTTATTACTAGGATCTGTAGATCTAAATTTACTAAGGAATATATCGTAAAAAATCAAGAAATAGATGGAAAATATAGATATTTAATAGTGGGGAAGAGCCTTTTTCATTTACTTCTGAATGTAAAACAAGAGAATTTTCCACATTACTTATAATCTTAGACTGTACTGTATTAGTTCGAATCAAATGAATCGCAGTATGTAAACAGCCTTTCTGTGAATCAATGTAGGAAATAGGAAAAGAAATGAAAAAAAAAAAAATTATAAAAGAAATTTCTACTGGTAAAGAAAAATTTAGAAGTACATATGGAAAAGAGTGGGGAATAGGTGGGAAAATGTTTTGTCACTGCGCATCTCTTTCTCCCTTTACCCATTCTCAAACTTATCTTAGTTAGAGTCTACCTTTAATTAATTAAATTATATAAGGAGGGAAATCAGATAATTGAGCATAATATTGGTCTGAACACTTATTTGTGACAAATAGAGTGTGAGATTTACAAATTGGCATTGACATAAAATTTGACAGATTAATGTATTTTTTTTTTTTTTTTTTAATAAATGCAAAATAAAATAATCAATTTCTTGAAAAAAAGACTTTCAAATAAACACAAAAAAAAATATATATAAAACAATTAAAGAAAAACCTATTCTGAAATTGAAGGTGTTTTATTTTATGAGGAGTTGGTTGAGGTGTGCGGACAAATAAATACTAATTTTTAAAAATAGTATTTTAATCATTACACCGACGTTTCAACCCACTTTGTAGGTCTTTATCAGGGCTAAAAAATATAAAAAGTACATGGTGAATAATATATTTAAAATATATTAGTGAAAATACATTTTATTTTCACCATGTAACTTTAATATTTTGTATCTTTTGTAGCCCTGAGGAAGACCTACAAAGTGGGTCGGAACGTGGGCGTAATGATTAAAATACTATTTTTAAAAATTTAGTATTTATTTGACAACAAAAATATAGGGCCGTTTTAGCATGATCTCTATCCTCAAACATGTCAAAATAACGAGGTTATATACCTAGGCCTGTCATAAATATTGTTACAAGGGAATATATACAAATTAAAACAGAAAAATAATTCTTTTCAAAAACAATTCGAAAATAAAATGTATATCTATGGAGAATAAAACAAAAAAGAAATTACTCAAAATGTCTCCCTTTTACCTTGACACAGGTATTTAATATCCGTAGCCAGTCATCAATAGCAGCACGCAGCACTTCTTGAGGAAAGCGCTCAACTGCTCGGACCAGAAATTGTTTGAGGCTTTCCAAGTTAGGGTGTGCGCTGTGGCATGCCATCCTCTCCAGTTCGAACCAAAGCCGATAATCTAGTGGGTTGAGATCAGGGCTTTCTGAGGACCAATCAGAGGCAGAGATGAACTCGGAATGTTCTTTTGCAGCCACTGCTGAGTTGACCTGACCTTGTGAGCTGAATCAGAATCCTGCTGGAAAACCCGATGACTTCCAGCAAACAGAGTATCATTTAGAGACAACAGGTTCCAAAATATCATCTTGATAATTTTTAGCGGCTGGTTTAACTCCTTTTTCACTTGGAGCTTTGTGAAGTCATCAAAGGAAACTCCCCCAAAACCATCACTGAGGAAGGGTGATGACCTCTTTCATCTCTTCCAATGACTTCCTGGACTTCTTAAGAGCTGTGCGTATACACACAATCATTTCGAAAATAAAATTTTTCTTCAATTGTAAAAATTTTCACATCGCTAAACCAAATCTTTCGATGAAGACCATTGGTGTAACAGCCATGAAGCACTGCATCTATCCACTCTAATTTCTTTTAGGGAAATAGTTAGCCTTTCTCCTGTCATTCTTCGAAATGCACCCATCCTAAGGTCACTTTTTATTATGCGAGACATTGATTCCTCTTTTCGGAGACATGATTTGTTGTTTTTGAATGGGATTTCTTCTGATTCAAGCAGCCACTGCTATCACTGCATTTGCCATTCTCGCAGTGCGGAGACGGCTCGGTCGAGGTCTGCCACATACAGATAAGGTCTCATTATATCTATTTATAGAGCGGTACATGAACATTTTCCAACTTTGTGTAAGGCGATCACAGCTGTTCGGTTACTCTATGTTAGCTGAGTGAAAGAAAAATACAAACTAATTGAGAGCATAATCCTGGCATTTAAAGAAAATAACCTGATAGAGGTAAGGATTATCTAAATAATACCCAAGGATGTAAACAAAGTTCAACTATTCGAACAGTATTTATGGCAGAACTAGGTATATGACATGGCCCAATATTTTTGTAATATTTATGTAGTTAGTACCTCATTAATTTAATGAGAAAAATAAATATATAAAGAGAAATAGCTAATTTTAAGTAAAACAAATTTACCGATTCTGTTTGTACTGATACATTTTTGACAATAAATTTCAGCTCTCTTTTTTTCTGGCGTCCATATTTTGAAATTTGAAAGAGATTTTCTTTTTTATTGTCCAAATTAAGAGTTGGAATTGCTGAAAAAAAAATTTTTGTTATGTATGTATGTATGTTTATTATATATATATATATATTTATAAATATATGAGTAACTTGATATTCAGAAATTTGGGAAATAACTAATAAAATTTCTGAAGCTCCCTTAAAGTTCTGTCATACATAGAACATAAAATATACAGATATACTTTTTCTGTAAACAATTTAGCCTTTTGCTAATAAGTAAAATAATCTTGCATTTAAAAAAAATGTAGGCCTACATCTCATTCAACCTAAAACATCTGTTTTTTCTACACTCCTCTTTTGGAAAGAAACAGCAACCATTACAAAAAATTGAGTTATGTGACCAATATCATAAAAGGAAACAAAAAAATCTGGTGCACGCACGCAACACACAACTTTCACTTACTCTTTGAACTTTACAAAACTTTGAATAGAAATTATTTTCTGGCCATGTTGGGCTATTATAAAATTTTTGAATTGCTAACAAATCATAAATACTATTAAAATAACAAAAGTCCTATTTATTATATCACCGGTTGATTATGGATTGTACGATTCATTGATTATGGATTGTTCGATCCGTTGATTATGGATTGTACGATGGTTAGTTATTAAACTGTTATTTTCCATTGCAAAGTTTATTAAAACAAAATTAAGAGATTTTCATTGTTTGTCATAGACAGGTCAAAAGTTGTCACACTAATTGTAAGTGGATTCTGTTGAAATATCGCAAAGGGAAAATTTACCAAATTATTCACTAATTTAATTTTCTTAAAGGTTACACGATGATTTTTCAGAATAAGCGGACAATAGATACCTAAATATTTAAGTATAATATCAAATCTAGAGTTATTAAACTACAGTAAATATATTTAAGGTTATAAACGTATCTATGAAATATTTTTATATTTCACTTCTTCTTTCACACAAGTACAATGAAATAGTAGTGGACACTGTTGGAATATCACAAAGGGAAGATTCATCAAATTATTCACTAATTTAATTTTCTAAAAAGTTACAAGACAATTTTTCGGAATAAACGTTGATACCAAAATTTTTTAAATATAATATCAGATCTATAATCACTAAACTACAGTAAATGTATTTTAGGTTATAAACATATACTTTATACATCCATGAAATAATTTTATAATTTACTTCTTCTTTCACACAAGTACAATAAAATAGTTTTTTTAACAATGCCATTGCCTTGATTAGGTGGATTTTAAATACTTTCTACAAACGTAAAAATATTTTTTAAAGTTTACATTTAGTTAGTAAATTTCATTTAATTTCCTTGAAAACATGTGATTTACGTTAAATATTATCAGTTTTAAAAAATTATTATTTATATTTTTTTGCCGCTCTCCGTTACCTTCTTCAACTTTCTATATTAGATATTGTTTTTTCTAAAATTCTCTGCTTTCCATCGATATATTATAAGTATACCTTCTGACTTGTATTTCCGGAGATTCATTTTCCACCTGTATAGGCATTTTTATTTTTTTCTCCTTTATTCAATTATCAAATTCTTTCAAAAGTTATATTTAGCATTTTTTTTGTAAGTTTTAATAATGAGAGATAGCTGATTATTTAAAATAAACCATATTAAAGGTACTTTAGAGGAAGACGCATATGAACATTGGGCATTTAAGCCCTGTAAAGTGACATCAACGGGGATAAGACCTAAATAATATTAAAGACCACTTAATTATACAATGATACAACGATTTTATTCAAAATCGTTAGAGTAAAATGTTTCACCGGTGATATAAAGTGGCACTTCCGGTTAGCCGATTTTAAGGAAAAAGTTGCTGTCACATCTAAGGCATATGCCTATCTTAAATATGTAATATCAGTTTTGTACGACTTTTCGGTTTTGAGCTAGAGTGTTCACATACAGACAGATACACAGACCATTTTTCGGGACTTGGTTATTTGGACTCAGGGGACCTCAAAACGTCTCTTTCCGTTGAAAACTCAGATTCAAAAATTTTCACGACTGTAATACTTACTATACTATACATTACTATACTTATACTTACTATATATTACATATATAGGTAAGTGAAATTAAAAAGGGTTCAGTTTTTGAAAAAAACCTTTAATTTTAAAGGTAAATTTCACATATATATTTTTTAACAGAAAATGATTTCATCATTTAAAAGAGCATGTCTCAATTTTGATTTTTATGGAAGATGTTAGCCTGTGATATGTGACCAGTGATATATGTATTTTATTATATTTTTGGCTTATCATTTTCAATAATCAACCATTGTGAAAGAACAAAAAATTCAAAAACTTAACTCCCTCTCAAAATTTAAGGTTTTGTAGGATATGTATAATTCGAAAAACGAATAAATTTTTTTTTGTCTGTACGCCATACGCCGTCTCCAAAACTACTGGACCGATTTTATTCAAATTTGGATTTAAAATTAGAGGTCACCCGAGGATGATCCTCCTTCATCGACATTTCTATCTGCCTTTTCCTTTCAAGATGTAATAAACAAATGTACCGATTTCAATGAAACTTGGCTAAAGTCTTCTTCTTGAATGCCCTTAAAATTTATTTATATAACATATTTCAACGAAAAGAAGCTTGAAAAAAAAAGTTACGAGGGATGGTATAGTTAAATTCCAAATAACTCAAAAAGTATACATGTTACTATAAATCAAAAAGTATACACTTTTTTGTTGATATTGTGTTGGTTATTTAAAAGTTTATGAAATTTCCAAAAAAAAAAAATAGTTAAAATCGGACAATTTGGAGCCAAGATATGGTCTCTAGATGTTTTTCATGTTCTACTACAAATCCTTTGTTTTGGATTTTGATGTTTGAATGTGTTATTGAAGTAATGCTATCTTTTTTTTTTAGCAAATTACTAATGATAAAAAAAGTTTAGTCCAATAATTGCAATGACCTTTTATTATTTTTTCTTTGTCACTAGGAAGATAATGTTATTTTAGATTTATAATTGTTTGGAAATAATAAACAATTTGTGAAATAATTTGCAGCGTTTTTTTCCTTTGTAGTAAACCAACATAAAAGACATATAATACAGATAATTTGTATACAGCATTAAAAAACATATTATTTTCATTAGATTGATAATCCAAAAAAACTTGTGAACAAATTGATATAAAATATATTGACTTTGGTAGTAGGAATTATTGTATAGAAATAAATCTAAAGGAATTTAACAAAAACTGTAATTAAAATATATTAGTAAGGAAACAAAATTAACAAATAAATAAAATAAAAACAAATTTATTTATGCTCTGGAGGAAAAGGAAACCATGTCCATTTAAAAAAAAAATAATTTGGTAACTAAAAAACAAATTTTAATAGTTCAAAGTTATGGAACATTGGCTACCCGAAAATAAATACAAAAATGGACTTGGTGTTCTTTACCTATGGTGTACAGACAGGGGTGCCCACAAGGGGGTTTGAAGTTGCGCCATCAAAATTTTTGAGGGGGGCACATTTCGACAAGGTTATGAATTTTTGGATTGAAAAGAAGAGATCAGATCATATGCCATCGATCTTGGGAGGGATGGGCATCCCTGGGTACAAATATCATTACAATAAAACATCACAGTGTTGGTTAGAGGTATTTAAAAGATATTTTCTCATTCAATATATATGTATATACATATGTGTGGACAAAGAAAAAGATCTAAATTTAACCTGTTTTTTTAAGTTTCCTTTTGCGCTGAAGGCCGAGTAATTCTGCTTGGAAGTCTCTTTCAAAATCACTATCTGAGAAGTGCTCAGAGCATATGCAAGAAGTCGCTGGATTAAAATACTTATCAGCACGTTTGCATTGTACTGCCCAATCTTTTCTACGGTCGTCTTTAGGAAAACAATGAAATGATATTTTTTTTCCAATTCTCTTTGCATCGAATAGATTGTTATTGCAGGTTGCAACTGCGCATCTTGTACCTGGCATTCTGTAATATTCCATTAATAAATATAAAATTAAGAAAAATGTAAGAAATATTAACATTAACAACTTAGACATCTCTAATATATATATATATATATATATATATATATATATATATATATATATATATATATATATATATATATATATATATATATATATATATATATATAAATAAATAAGAATTGCACTATGTGGTAAAATCTGTATCACTTTAAACACTTATTTTTTTCCTCCTAAAAATTAACAAAATGGAGTTATGATGTTTTCATTGCTTACCGTCAGTATTTTATTGTTTGTCACTAACCTAATTGTACCAAAACTTATCCGACCCAAAACGTTGCTTTTTATAAAAATATGTTGATCAATAATTATCTTCCCAGCAGCTCTTTTTTTTTTTTTTTTTGTATATTTTATTTTAATAAATAATACAAATTCTATTTTCAATATTTTTTTTCGACTTCGATATTCTATTAAAATATCTTAACCAAGAGATTGTTCATTTCTGTTGAAAATTATAAAAAATTGTCCCATTCAAAACCATATCTAACTCATTTTTAGCATATTTTGTAAATTGGTTTCCTTATGCTAAATACTGTTTGGTTTATGTTTAATATATGATTAATAAAATCTGTATTGGTGCTAAAATTATTAATTTTACATTCAAAACTATCAATTATAATTTATCATTTTAGTAGCAATTTTTATAATTCTTTTTTGTTTTTATTTATTTGAGTAGCAAATTAGTATGTATAGTATTAAATGTTTCATATATTATATATAAATAGATGATAAATAGCCAGGACGCAGTCAGTTTTCCATGATATATAGAACATTTGACTAACTTTCTTCATTATTGTATTAATTGTATATACAATTGATATTATATATTGTATGTAATCTTTAATATTAACAGTTTATTTTAGGTACTACTTTAAAAATGTTGCTCCACTTTGATTGGTGGGCCAAGATCTCTATGATCACACTATAAATGAAATTCTGGGAACGGATTAACTTCCTTTTATTTAGCTCTCGATTTATAACTTGATATTTTCAGTTAAAAACAAGTCCTTAATTAACCTTGATTACATCGGTGCTTTTGACTTTTTCTTCTAGAGCAATTAAAGCTTAAAAAAAATAAATAAATCCTGGATTCTCTCCTCGTTCAAGCTTAATTAAGGGATTCTTTAGAAATAAACAATTATAGCATTTGTAAGTCAAAATAATGATTTCTTTATCGTTTAATTAAAAAAAAAAAGAATGGCAGGTTGTAGAAACATTTTTAAATTGAATAATAATTGCATGTAAGTTTAGTATTTTACAGATACGTAAGTAGTTGACTATTGAAATTATAAGGATTAAAAAAAATTTCAGGATTTGCAATCAAAATTTCTTTAACAAGTTAGCCGACGTTTTGACCCAAATATGTGGATGGTCATCAGGAATAAAAATTAACAATATAAATTAACATTATTTTTTCTTCCCTTATACTTTTATATATATATATATATATATATCATTTTTTATCAATTACTTCTGTTACGATTATCTTATTTATTTATTCTCATTAGTATTCTCTTGTAACTGTTATTCCTCACTCTTCCTTACACTTTTATATTTGTCATTTTTCTAGTGTTTTTTTTTAAATTTTTAGCCCTAATGATGAACCACAAATTAGGGTCAAAATGTTGACTAACTCTTTACAGAAATTTTGACAGCAACTCCTGACAATATTTTTCATCCATAACTTTAATTTTATGTATTTTTGTTTTCAATGAAATTTACTTTAAAATGTTATGTGTTAACAATAAAAAAAAAAAAAACTGGTATGCCAGTTATTTCATGTTATCAGTTAAGAAAAATTTTACCCCGAAAAAAAAAATGCTTTAGTATTAACATGTTTTTTATTTACAATATTTTTATAACTAGTTATTTTAACGGTTATAATGGTATGGTTAAGCTGGAAGTGAAAAAACCGACAGAGTAACCAATGGTATTATCCAATAAACAGCCATCCCTAGCAGACATTACTTCATCTCCATTTACTTTCACATTCACTACTCCATTTTTGGTATTATCATGAGATCGTGTAATATGCATTTAAGTGGAGTAACAATAGTGAAGTAGCACCTTTGTATATTTCAAGCCAAATTTAATTATTTAGAGTTATTCCTTTTTGTCTGTAGACTTCTGGAATAGGATAAAGAATAAAACTTGATTAAAAGAAAATGAACTTTGAAGACCTTACAATAGAAACTAGATAACAACGGCGAAAGCAAGTAACTTCCATAATATTGACACCTCTGAAGTGTCCTTTCAATTATATTGATCCAATAAATAGTCTTCCATTTAGGTTAGGTTACATTTCATTCATTTACTTACTTGAAATTCTCTCCAATACAATTTCCACAAGACACATGAATATTTAGTTCAAAGAATGGAACAAGTGAGAGAAACAATAATTAGTATAATATTCTCACAAACCTTGCGTGGATGGCTTGGACATACAACACGATTTAATGGGTCTACAACTACGTCATGGATAAGGTCTTTTCCCCCCACTCCGCATTTATGAAGGAGCGCATCTGTCAATATGGAGGTTTCAACACATTTCGATTACTATCAGTCGCGCGCATGCGGAGTACAGGTTTTGATAGAGAAAAGCCATACTACGCACGCGCCTGACAGTTTTAAAACTCTAATTGGAACATACCGATAAGGATCTTGACCTAAAACTAAGAGAAAACCTGTTTGGCAACATTGTTTGTTGGATGTCGATATTGCTATCGATTATTGTACTGACTATCGTTAGTGTATTTATCTACTTCCAGACAAAATAATTTCGATTTTTTTTTTAAATACAAATATTTGTATTATTAAATTCATGAAAAAAAATCTGGAGCGCGCAACACACAACTTTCACTTACCGCTCTACTTTGAATAAAAATTATTTTCTGGCAATGCTGGGCTATTATAAAATTTTTTGAAGTACATTTTAAACAGAGCTAAAGCTTAAAGCTTACAGATAATAAGTCATTAAGACCATTGTAATTACAAAACGTCTATTTAATATATCGACGGTAGGCAATAAAAATCTAGTCACTCTATCTGCTTTTATAAACCACACAACTTTCTTTGCTTTTATAAACCACAGAATGACTAACTCCAATTTCAACATTTTTGAGTAATGTCATTTTAGTGATATTGTTAGTTGAAAAAGTTATCTATGCAGACAGTGAGTAAGTTGATTCCGAAGGTTGTGATTGCAGTGTTGAAATATAGAACTGAGAATAAAGGTATAAATTTAGGTACTTATTTTTTGTGAAAGATATTCTTAGGAAAGATACTTTATAAAATATCTGTAGAAATAACGTTTTTTTAGTCTCAACAATTCAAGTATATTTTAAATTTATCCAAATGTTCGCCTCTTCAGGGAAAAAAACTAGAGGCCATATATTTGCTCCTAATTATGAGATTTTAACAATTTTGTTTTGTTTTTTAGGAAATTCCGTAAACTTTTTTAAAAAAACCATTATACAATATCTACAAAAAAGTGTATACTTTTTGAGTTATTCGGAATTTAATTTTACCATCCCTTGTAACTTTTTTGCCAGCTTCTTTTCGTGAAGTATGTTATATAGATAAATTTAAAAGGTGTCGAGAAAATGACTTTAGCGAGGTTTCATTGAAATCGGTACATTCGTTTAGGCGCTACAGTCTATAGCAACGCAGGTTTTTCTGCATTTTTATTTTTTTTCTCCTATATTAACTTATCAAATTCTTTCAAAAGTTATATGTAGCATTTTTTCGTAACTCTGAATAATGCGAAATGATTAACTTTTTAAAATAAACCATATTAAAGGTACTTTAGAGGAAGACATATATGAACATTGGGCATTTAAGCTCTGTAAAGTGACATCAACGGGGATAAGACCTAAATGATATTAAAGACCACTTAATTATACAATGATACACCGAGTTTAATCAAAATCGTTAGAGCCGTTTTTGAGAAAATTGTAAAAATGTGTTTCAGCGTTTATATAAAGTGGCACTTCCGGTTAGCCGATTTTAACGAAAAAGTTGCTGTCACATCCGGCCCATATACAAACCTTAAATACTTAATATCAGTTTCGTACTACTTTTCGTTTATGAGCTAGACTTATATATATACGTAAGTGAAAGTAAAAATAAATAGAAGTTAAGTCATTTTTATTTCCTGATAAATTTTACGGTGATACCTACACAGGTTTATTAATAGCGTTTATAAAAAAAAATGACGGTTTTTGAACCAAATATTTGTATTATTATTTCTTTGATATAAAATTCAAATTTCTTACCTCTTAGTTGATTGCTGAGGAGTGAGTTCGTGAGGAACCATTCCACTGATATTTTTCACCTTCTCCATGGAGAGTAAATGGCGATTAACAGTATCTTTCGACACACCGCACTCCCTGGCAAGTTCACGAGTAGTTGTGGACGGATTTGATTTAATAGCTTCCTGCAGAGCTTTATCAATATCCATTAGTGGTCGTCCGGAGCCCTTCTTCCTTTCCAACGTCGTATCTCCACTGGTAAATTTTTCAAACCAACGCCGCGCAGTGCGCTGATCAAGAACACCTTCTCCTTCATATTTAATAATTTCACGAGTTGCTTCAGCGGCTGTGAAATTTTTTTTCCAGTAATGCCTTAAAATTACGAGGATTTCGTAGGACACTGTCATGTTTCTTCTTTGAAACAAATACCTTAACTGAGTTTTTTTTAAAGAAATCGAATTGGATTAAACAAGCTTAGAGAATGCTCTAAAGGGATTATTAAGTATTGGTAAGTATTAAATAGGATTAAAATATTTACAGTCCTTTGAGATCTTGAATTTGATAAATTTAGATAACCGCCATCTTCAAAATTAAATGTCATATACATATTTCTTGCTCAATTCCCATCTTATTCAAAGAATATATTTCTTCAACAATTCTGTCTCTCAACAATTACAGGTCAGGCGCCAATCATATAGATAGATTATTTTTTGCCAATTCACCTTTGAGTCATGTTTAGTTTATTTAATTACAATAGTTGATAAAAGTTCTAATTAGTTAGAATAAAACATTACACCGTTTTATCAATGCGCCAGTGAAATTAAATTTGGTAGTTAAGAAAGAAGAAAACAATACAATATATTTATAATGCAAATATTCTTTTAATATAAGCTTAAAACCTTCAAACTTAAAAGATCTTCTTTTAGTGATTTTTTAATGTAATCCCATGTTTTCAAATAGCTTTGGCATTTATTAGGTCAACTTCAAAATCACTTTGGAAGTTAATTTCTGTTGTTCTATCAACAATTTATTTTTGACATCTTTTACTAATTTTATATTTTGATTCCACAGCCTTGAATGAATATAAAACCATGAATGTTGGGTGGTATTTAAATCTGAGCTTTAAAAAGCAGTTTCAAATACTTTTGCACAATTATATTGTAACCTTTTTCCGTATGAAGACTTTTATGCTTCAATTATCCTGGTAAAATTTGACTGTTTGATCTATACCCATTTTTGCCGATCTATCCCATACATTTCCTCTTAGAGTATTAATATATTGAAACTTGTCTATATCTCCATCGATTATAACCAAAGTCCCATATGGAGGAATATACCTCCTTACAGGAACAATATATTGTATACTGTATCCACTGCCTTTCACTTTATTATGCAATAAATACATAAATAGACATTACAAGTTTAAAAAACAAAAAATAAACTATTAATAAATATCAACATTTTATTTATAAAAGACCTCATCCACAAAACTCTTAATATGGAAATGGCTGCAATATAATTGTTCAAAAGTGCTTGAATATGCTCTCCAAAGTTTAGTTTTGAATACAACTGATTATTTGTGAACTTAAATTGATTCAGAACAGTGCAATCAAAATATAGAATTAGTAAAAATGAATTGTTGGAAGAATAGAGGAAAATATCGACTTAGTAGATTTTAAAGATGACCCAATAAACACCAAAAGGACTCAAAATGGTACTAAAACAGGGGATTACATTCAAAATTTTAATTAAAACGTTTGGTTTAGATTTTAATAAATTATTTTATATGTTTTGAAAACTTTTACTGCATTAGATTTGTTATATTTAATAATAATATAATAATAATAATAATAATAAGGCTTAGCGAACCCGAAGGTTCGATGCCGACACCACCAATCGCTTGTTACACACCTCCCTCCACCGTTCGCCGTCCAAACCCAGTCCCTTCAGATCGGCTTTAATGCAATCTTCCCACCTTCGCTTCGGTCTTCCCCTCGGACGCTTACCATTCGGCACAGCAAATATTAACCTTTTAGGAATTCTCTCGTTACTAAGCCCAACAACTTTACAAGCCCATTTGATTCGCCGCGATGAAATTACCTCAATTATATTACCCGGATACATCTCACGCAATTCGGCGTTGTGTAACCGTCTGAACTCTCCGGTTAACTCATCCTTCTTCGGTCCGAATATTCTACGCAATACTTTATTTTCAAAAACCTTAAGACGCTGCCCATCCCTTAATGTAAGCGGCCAAGTTTCGCATCCATAAAGAACTGTAGGCAAGATAATTGTTTTATAGATTCTAATTTTTAAGTTTCGGGACAAGAGGCGCGAACTAAGTAGTTTTGTCACAGAAAAATAACAAGCATTCCCCGCCTTCAGTCTAACCTTAATCTCTTCTTCAATTTCGTTTTTTCTAGTTATTGTAGAACCTAAATACCTAAATTTATCTACCTGTTCAAACATATTACCATCTATATCGATATCACCAGTAGTATCGCCATTTTTGCAGCTAACCATATATTTTGTTTTATCCACGTTTATTTCGTGTCCTAGTTCTTTACCGGCTTTCATTAACGTTGTCGTATTTAGTTTTATAGTTTCAACTTCTTCGCTTAACAGTACCAGATCATCAGCATAGCCCAGCACGGATGTTGTCCCGCCCAGATCCAACCCTTTCTCGGTTCGCATTACTTCCCTAATGGCATGTTCTAATGCCAAATTGAACAGGACAGGCGAAAGAGAATCCCCCTGTTTTAAGCCCGAACGAACCTCAAATTTTTCGGACAAATTATTACCGATTCTAACTTTATTGAGTGTCTCCGTCAAGCACATCCTGACTAGATTTACTAGTTTTTTTGGAATCCCCTGCTCGATTAGAATATTATACAGTTTCTGGCGGTCAATAGAATCGTAAGCCTTTTTAAAATCTATATACAGCTGGTGAACAATACCGTTATACTCCAATTTTTTCTCTAATATTTGCCGTAAAGAAAATATTTGATCAATAGTCGAACGATTCCGTCTAAATCCGCATTGGTAGTCTCCGATAATTTCCTCGGCGTATTCCGTGATTCGACTGGTTAAGATTAAAGTGAATATTTTATAACATACTATGTGAATATTTGTTATATTTAATAAAAATATATTATTCTTTTAGAAAATTCATAAGGACATAATCGTCATTTACTTATAGAAATAGAAAATAATTTTATTCTGGGACAAAATCCCTTTAGAATCACAAAATAGTACAAAATTAAAAGACTATATCTGGCCTAACTAAAACAATAACAAAAAAAGAAAATATTAGTTAAACAAGCTATATACAAAAAAAATAAATTAATAAACCTATATACAAAACACTTAAAACTATGACAAGACTTAAAATTATGTACAGTAGAGAAAATTATAATTATTCATTTTTAAGATTAAAAAAAAAAATACATTGAGTTCTTTAAAATAAGCTGTGTTTCTGCTAACAAAGGAAAGTCGAATCTGACAATATAAAACGTCAGAGTATTTAAATAATGAATAATATGCAAACACATCATTATCTTGTAACTGTAGGTACAGATTTAGTTATATAAGAATAAAAAAATAATAGTAAAAACAAACAATGCATTCAGTGACATTAAGAGTAGGAAGATATTGTAATATCCCTATTAAAGTTTACAGGATGGGATAGTACTATCATTTGATGAGGAATGATATAATAGAAATGTATAATACCAAAAGCTTAGCAATTATCTGGTTGTTTTTGGGATGGGAATTGGAATAAAAGTGTTTTGAATGTGGATATGGTGGGAGAATGACGAATTTTGATAGGTAGAGAATTACAGAAATTTACTTAGATTATTAGATTAAAAAAATATGAATGATAAAATAGTTTTTATAGATTTTTTTTACTCTCAAGCAGTCCATGTATGAAAACTTATGTTAGTTCCTGAATATTACATGTTGTATGCACATTTCTCATGTCTCCAATAATTATTGAAACGAACATGAAATTCTTCTTCAAAGTCCATAATTAAATCCCATCTCACATTTTTGGGCTTATGTTGATGTACAGCTCAGGAATCAAAGTATAACATAAGTAAGATATCTTAAAAATAAAATGTTGGAAAATACTTTCTCAATCGGACCCAATCATTGCCCAAATGACTTGAAATGATACTTGAAATCAAGGACCGAATTTAACTGTTAGCCATCTTTTAGGTACATTTTATTTGGTTATGGAGGCATACAGGTGTTTATTAGCACTCAAATTGAAGCTAGTTAAGTACATTTTCAATTATTTTGTTATAATCATCTTCGGATGAATAGTTGATTTCATGATATATGCTAAAATGTCTAAAAGATACGGAATGACATCTTTAAGAAATAAAAAAATTGACTTATGTACCGTTTTTACCACTCTTTAATCCATCTGAAAATGGACATGAAAAATACATCTCTAAGGTTATTTGAAAATTTCTAGTAATTGGATAATTGGAATGAAGTTCTTTTGGAGTCAACTTCAAATTGAATTGGGTGAGTTTTTCCTCTATTCTTCTAATACTTTAGTTCTGAGATATTTTTCTGATGTTATATTTTCATTTATGAACTGTGAATCAACACTTACCCATAAAAGTTCTCTAGAATTTAAATCTGAATCCTGTAGAGGGCTTTCATGCTCAATCATATAGCACTCATTCCGGGGTGAGGAGAACGTAGGATTAATGGTTAATATCCTGGTAAAAATTGAAATGTTTGTTCTGTTCCCTCTTTGCCATTACCAGCCCTCAAATTTCTTTTTCATAACTTTTAAATTTATACTTCTCGGTTATTCCATCGATAAAAACCTAATTCCTGACTCTACATGGAGATATACTCCTTAACAAGAACAGAATTTAAGGGCGATAATGGCAAAAATGGGAGTAAAACAAACATTTTAATTTTATCAGTATATTAACCGTTAGCACGAAATTCTTCACACATAGGAATGGCTGTTATATAATTATTCAAATGAACATGAAAATTATCTTCAGAGTCCAGATTTGAATCCGATCAAACATTTATGAGCTTATGTCGATTCACAACTGGATTAAAAATATAATTTCAGTAAAATATCTTAAAACTAAATTGTTTGAAGAATGGAGGAAGATATTCTACCAATTGACTTCAAAGTTGGTACAATCAATGCTTAAATGGTACTAAAAAATGAAGGAATGCATTAAAAACGTTATTTTAAACAATTATTTTAAACATTATTTAACAATATAAATAATTATATAATAATATCAAATGAATGAGTCACTGTATAATACAATTATTCATGAAAAAAGTTGCTGCATTAAAAAATTTGTATTAAATATATATGTATTTATTGTTAGACAAATATTTTTGAGACAATTCATAAGAGTATAATTGTAGTTATAATTTGGCTATAATTTATATTAAGGGGATATAATTAAAATTTAAAAATATATACGAAAGAATTTTATGAAGATAAGAATGGTTGGGGTGATCAGTCAGAAATGAAAAGGCAAAAATATATAATAATATTTTTTTTAACATTTGCCGACGTTTCGACCTGAAGTTCAGGCCTTCATCATGGCTGTTCGAAGAGATAGAGTCACTCTATTAGAACTATCTCTTAGAACAGCCCTGATGAAGGCCTGAACTTCAAGTCGAAACGTCGGCAAATGTTAAAATACATATTATTATTTATTTTTGCCTTTTTATTTCTGACTGATCAACCCAACCATTCTTATCTTCATTATTCACGACAGTCAATCATCAACCCACAAGAAAGAATTTTATTATTTTCTATCGGTATGATAAATTTTGTTGGCCACTGTACATACAACTATTTATATAAAACTATTTCCAGTTGGGTGTTTCGTGAGTAGAGGGAACTTTTTCTAGGAGTGATTGTAGACTATAAGAGCTACAAAAAAAGTTCATAAAAACAATAAGCCAATTTTCAGCAAAAAATTGGAAATCAAAGTTTTTTTTTTAAGATAGTGTTATTTTTTGTTGAAAATGAAGCGACAAGCTATAAACATATTTAATTAAAGTATTTAAATAATAATTGTAAACTAGACAAAATTTTAAAAGAAAGTAGAGTTTGTCATTGTTAAAACTATTTAGGAATTAGGCGGACAACCACAGCTAAGTTTCGTTTAAAAAAAATCATAAATTATTACCACCCCTCAACTGTAATATATTTACACCACTTTTGGAAAAATTTCCTCGTTGATAATTCAAACCATCCAACCAAAACTATGATATTCAACAATGGAGGAGGGTTCGGAGTTTACAGCAATCAATTCATAAGATGTAATCGGTGAGTCACAAGAATAAATATTAAAGAGTGTAAGTGAATCAAAGAATAAATATTGTAATTCACTGATATCATCGATTGCAGTAAAAACTCCTTCAGAAGACAATTAAATTGATAAATATACTTATCTTATCCATAGTATTTTAAGATATTAAACATTTTATAAATGGTTATTTTAAAATGCAGCAATTGCATTAATTTTTTATATCACTGCAAATTACATCATTAAATAAATTGTGGACAAAGTTCAAGAAGAAATAGTTAAATATTAATATATTTATTAAGTTGCTTGGCAATAATAACTTCTATTTATTAACAATTCGAGTATATTTTTAATGTTACATGTTAACAGGCTAGTTTACGTTTCGGGACCTTTTATTCCCATCTTCAGAACTGCAATTCCAATACTCTTGTGGATGCAAGGCTAAAATTTTTTTTTTTTTTTTAAGTTACAATATTGTGCTTGTTACATTACATATTTGTATTATATTTGTTACAATAAATTTGTAATTACCTTAATTTTAATAATAATCTCCCCAAAATTGTTTATAGAATTCATTGTTGTATTTGAAACAATTATTTCTTGTACAGAGATTTATTCCCTCGATAAATATTCTTTTGTCTTTGATTTTGGTTTCACTTTTTACACTGTCCCAGTTGTCGTCAATAATTTTTGTACATTCATCTAATGGGATATTAGTGAAAAGTGACTCTGCATCTAAACTTATAATTTCTACATCTTTTAACTCACATTGGAAATTTTTAATTATTTCTTTCAATTCTTTAGCATTTTTGATGTCAAAGTTATTATTATTATTGAGAGATTTGAGAGATGGGTTTAGGAATTTGGAGAGAGCTTCAGTTGGTCCATCTATGTTGTTTATTATGGGTCTTAGTCTGTTATCAGTTTTGTGTAGTTTTATGAGGCCATGTATTCTAGGTGTAGTGGAGTCTGAGGCTGAAAGTTTATTTTTAATGTATCTGTCTATGTACCCTAGCTTATGGAGTTTATTAACATATGTATTGACTTTAGTATTTATTTCAGGTATCGGATTGTTTCTTGTTTTCCTGTAAGTGTTTTTGTCACTTAATAGCTCCTCCATTTTGTCATTGTAATCTTTTTTATAGAGTATTGCTATTTTTTTAGTTTTATCCGATTTTATTATAACTATATCCTTATTTTGGTTAATAAACTGCTTAAGCTTGCTAAGGTCTTCGTTTATTTGGATGTTGAAGGGTGATATTGCTTTATTTTTGTTGGATAAAAAGTTATTAATAAGAGTACATATTTTATTTCTTGTTGCATTTATGTGATTCTCTGATGTATTTAAATTTCCAAATATGTTCTCAATATCCATTATTAAGTCTATTATATCTTTATCTTTGTTCTTAAATTCAAAACTGAAATTCTTCCCTAGGTATAATAAGTTAATGATATTTTTTGGTAATACAATTTTTGTGAAATTTTCCACTCGGTTTTTTGTGTGTAGATTATTGTATCTCTGTTTTTGTTGGCCACTGCACATACAACTATTTATATAAAACTATTTCCAGTTGGGTATTCCGTGAGTAGAGGGAACTTTTTCTAGGAGTGATTGTAGACCATAAGAGCTACAAAAAAAGTTCATAAAAACAGTAAGCCAATTTTCAGAAAAAATTGGAAATCAAAGTTTTTTTTTTAAGATAGTCTTATTTTTTGTTGAAAATGAAGCGACAAGCTATAAACATATTTAATTAATGTATTTAAATAATAACTATAAGCTAGACAAAATTTTAAAAGAAAGTAGAGTTTGTCATTGTTAAAACTATTTAGGAAAACTGTTAGGCGGACAACCATAGCTAAGTTTCTTTTTAAAAAAATCCTAAATTATTACCACCCCTCAACTGTAATATATTTACTCCACTTTTGGAAAAATTTCCTCATTGATAATTCAAACCATCCAATTAAAACTATGATATTCAACAATGGAGGAGGGTTTGGAGTTTACAGCAATCAATTCATAACATGTAATCGGTGAGTCACAAGAATAAATATTAAAGAATGTAAGTGAATCAAAGAATAAATACCTTAATTCACTGATATCATCAATTGCAGTAAAAACTCCTTCAGAAGACAATTAAATTGATAAATATACTTATCTTATCCATAGTATTTTAAGATATTAAACATTTTATAAATGGTTATTTTAAAAATGCAACAACAATCTATGCAATTACATTATTTTTTTATAATGTCACTGCAAATGACATCATTAAATAAATTGTGAACAAAGTTCAAGAAGAAATTAATGCATAGTTAAATATTAATACATTTATTAAAATACATATGTGCATATAAAGAAAAATTCATGTCAGTATATGTTCTGTTTTTTTCAAAATCTTAATCATTTCAATTTCAGATGAGAGTATTAAATTACAGAATCCTTACAATCTTTTGTTGATTAGACATACTCTTGAGTAATTATTTAACTCCAATGACAACCCATCTTTTTTTTCTCTTCTAGGCTGGAATCTTAAAAATACTATCTTCATTTCAAGACTCCAGTCTGGCTATGCACTATATTACGGCTATAATTGTGTTATCTTCAGTGAATACGGAGAGTTAATTTTTGTTGTATATAGAAGATCAAATAAAAGTAAAAATACGTGTTTCATTGTTTGATGTTGTAGGCTCAAAACTTCTAGGTCATCAGAGCCCGATTAATAAAATAATATTACTATTAAAATATTTAGCTGGTAAGAACATCATACATAGGGAACTTAAAGTTAAAATCATATACAGTACAACATATTATTTAGAAAAAATAATTATATGTTTTTCTCGCTGGTCTAATTTATTAAATGTATGCCTTTTCGACACTAACCATTTTTTTTTTATGAATGTATGTTTTAATTATTTATATAATTATTTACCACTATTTTTTGTTTGTGTGAGAAGGTTGGATATTAATTTATATTTCATTGTGGGTATGTTTATTTGTTTAAACACTGATTAATATACAAATTTTAATTTTTAAAATACTTTAAATAATTATATATTTAATAATACCAACACTAGCATTTATGAAAACTGTACATGTATAAGTAAATAATACTATCAGAACTCGTCCCTCATCTATGATATATCATAATACCCAGGTGTTACGTTCAGAAGACTAACAAATTTGTAATTTATAGAATACTCCTTCTTTCCTATCTCGTTAACCCCGATTAAAAAACAATTTATATCTATCGTAAATAAAAAAGAAATACTGCGCATGCACTTGAGGTTTTTTATACTTGAGTGTTAAGCGAAAAACAAGAATCCACTTCATCACGTGCCATTGAGAAAATTCATTTCCTTGGTTGAAATGAACTTATAATTTATAATTATGGTGTTCTTGTAAATTATTTATATCTAAACTAGTTATCCATGCGAAAAATAATTTTTACATTACGAAGTATATTTTGATCAATGATAAAATGACAAAATAATAAACGAATAAAATAATGTATAATAAGATGAAGAAATCAATTATCATTTTACAGTTAAGGAATTAAAATTAATTTAAAATTTCATTCACGTTTGAAACTAACATGTTTACAAATTAAAATAAGCCGCATCTTTGTTAATAATAGTCCGAATTCCATGATTTTTGGTTTAATATTTTCAATAATGAACCATTGTAATCGAACAAATAATTCAAAAACTTAACCCCCTCTCAAAATTTGAGGTTTTACGTTTCAGGGTTCGTAGAATTCTAAAAAAGAATAAAAATTATTTTGTCCTTCCACCATCCGCTCTTTTTCTCCAAAACTGCTTGACCGATTTTTTTCAAACTTGGATTTAAAATCAGAGATCACCGTAGAATGATCCTCCTTCATCAACATTTATTTCTCGATTTGTATGTAATTTAGTAATCTTCTAAATATTCATGGGTTCAGTAACAAAAAAATATCTACTTTTTAAGTTTTTCGTAAATAAAATATATTTTTCTTCATCAAATATTTGCCTGAATTTTCGGGGTGATTGTGTTCTCTATATTTTTAGTTATATACACTATTTCCAATTTTTAAAAATTGATAACACCAAAGTTCGTCAATAGCTACTAAACAAAAAAAAAATATATCGGTTGATAAAAAGTTAGGCAGGTTTGAAATTTGACATCTACAAATTTTTTTAATAAGCAAACCTGTGCACATTACATATCAAGCAACAAAATCTCTGGGCCACCGCCTCAAAAGTCGGGTTGGGATATATGTGTATGTTGTAGAAATAAATACTTGAGCTAATGGGTTTGTGTTATAAGTGGTGGAAGTTTATATAATACTGTGTTGCAGTGTCTGAAAACGTTTGTATGTCCAAGTGTTTTTGTAGCAAGTCGTTTCTCACACAGTGCTTAGCTCAATAGTGCTTCTGTTATTTTTCTTAGAACTTTTTATTGAAAATTTTGAATTTAAATAACGCTTGAATTTTTTTGTTCGCTGAATAGAATTTCTAAATCACGTACATCAACCACCCACTTCAAAGCAGTATCGTTAACCCACCCAGTATCATATCAAAGACATCTAAAAATATATTTTTTAGTTATCTTTATAATAATAATAATAAAAGGCTTAGCGAACACGAAGGTTCGATGCCGACACCACCAATCGCTTATTACACATCTCCCTCCACCGTTCGCCGTCCAAACCAAGTCCCTTCAGATCGGCTTTAATGCAATCTTCCCACCTTCGCTTCGGTCTACCCCTCGGACATTTACCATTCGGTACAGCAAATATTAACCAAGCAAATATAAGTGCGAAGGCCTAATAGTCTGTGGGCCAGACCCCCTTACCGTGCACCCCCCCCCCACATCCCTATAAATTTCATATCGTTGTGTTCCTTGTAACAATTTATTAAAAAAAAGCCAATGTTCCCACAAAAAAAAGTGAACGCACTGCCCCAAAATGGCGTCCAAAGATGGCGGATTGACGACTTTGACTTTAGTTAGTTTTTTGGTCACTGAGAATCAGCATTAAGCTTAATTTCCTCATAGTTGGTCTTTTATTAAAGCTGAATAGTTATAGAATAATAAAACATGAAGAAATATTAAAAAATAATTGGCTAAGGCTATGAAAAACACCAGTAAAGTCAATTTTTTTAACAAAAAAATTTTCAAGTTACAAATCAAGCGTCGTTTGTAATTAAACGGCCTACAATAACGCAAAACGTGCTGAAATAAACCATCTGGAGAATATATTTCTCTTTCTGAAACGCTGATTATTTTTTACAAATGTTTGAGTAGTTCCGTAAAAAATGCACTTATGCGGCAGAAAAGCGGTACTGGCGTGGGTGCCTACAGGCCTCTACCACACCATTCAGTGCCCATAAATGGCTTAGTTATAGTGATATAATAACATTTTTGGTACATTATATTGGTTTTATTAACGAACAAATATTAATGCAATAATTTAATAGTAAAAAAAAAATTTAAATTAAAAAAAAAATTTATTATTATTTTTTTAAATTTTAACCTCCTTTATTCTATACGTAGGTCGTTTAAGAATACCTCAATTGTAAAAATGGTATAATTATAATAATAAAACTTAATTAAAAAATATTTTGCTAAATATCTTGATTTTTTTTTATTTAACGTTTGCAATTTAACACTGTGTTTTGAATATTTACTGATTCTTAGAAGTAATTAAAATTTTTATATACTTCCCAGGAAATGAGTCATATTCATACCTTTTTTATAAACTAAAATAATATATACCTAATCTGAACTATATATAATGAATAGCTACCGGGTTGTTTAGTAAAACTCATATATCACTAATTAAAAAATTAATTTTTATTTCCTTTATTTTGTGCAGAAGTTGGACTATATCATAAATAAATAGGAAATTTTAATATTGAATGAATTATTCTCTATGCACAAAGAAATATATAAAGGGTGACCCTATAAGTTCTTCTATAAACCAAAACTGATTGTTTGGATTTGATCTCAAAATGAGGAAAAACGTGAACTTAAACGAGAAAATTGGAAAAATACATTAAACGAACGAGAAAGGAAGTGCCAAAACCTCGGAATAGATAAAAAGGACCTGTATCCATTATATAGCTAAATGAATGTATAGTAGATAGATGAACAGAATATTTCAAGATGCTGCTAAAACGGGATCAATTGCAGTTTGGATGATATTAAGTGGACGATGTAGGTTTATTATGGTGAAAACCACTTTATTTTCGATTGCTGAAGGTGCACATCGGGACTATATTAACTTTGAAGCAGGATATAGAGAGGTATATCGAGAAAGTTATAGCTCATAGCTTTCCTTCTGTTTAGTGGATTTTCAAAAGATTTTTTAAGGGATCTAAAAGGAAAACGAGTTTTTCTGAAAGACAGTTAGATATTAGCATAATCCAAAGTGTGAGGCACTGAGCAGATAGAGAGCTATTTTTCTTTTTATGTGGACTTCTCTATAACCTGCCTTAAAGTGAAGACAGTCCCAATTTTCAACTTCTCTTCCAATGTGCAACTTGAGTTTCTCAATCCATATCACTCTGGCAATCGACAATATTTCTTATTCCAGCTTCTACGATTCTTGTGTATAATTTGTTTGGTACACTAAACAGGAATGGGTCTTGATGGGTATTACATTTCCTAGTACCTCCTTTCTTGTAAAGGTAAAAACCACAGTCCTTTCATATTATTTTCTAATATGCTTGTTGCCTATGTACGCGCAAAACTGTCAAAGCAGTTCGGTTTCGCCCTTTCCATCTTTCTTTGTGCAGAGAGAATAATACATTCAATATTAAAATTTCCTATTTTTTTATGATATGGTACAAATTCCGAACAATTCAAGAATAACGAGAAGAATAACGAGCTACAACTAATATAAGATACCTTAAAAAATCTTTTGAAAATCCACTAAACAGAAGGAAAGCTATGAGCTATAACTTTCTCGATGTACATCTCTATATTCATCTTCAAAGTTAATATAGTCCCGATGTGCACCTTCAGCAATCGAAAATAAAGTGGTTTTCACCATAATAAACCTACATCGTCAACTTAATATCATCCATACTGCAATTGATCCCGTTTTAGCAGCATCTTGAAATATTCTGTTCATCTATCTACTATACATTCATTTAGCTATATAATGGATATAACTGGTCCTTTTTATCTATTCCGAGGTTTTGGCACTTCCTTTCTCGTTCGCTTAATGTATTTTTCCAATTTTCTCGTTTAAGTTCACGTTTTTCCTCATTTTGAGATCAAATCCAAACAATCAGTTTTGGTTTATAGAAGAACTTATAGGGTCACCCTTTATATCTTTCTTTGTGCATAGAGAATAATTCATTCAATATTAAAATTTCCTATTTATTTATGATATAGTCCAACTTCTGCACAAAATAGAGGAAATAAAAATTAATTTTTTAATTAGTGATATATGAGTTTTACTAAACAACCCGGTAGCTATTCATTATATATAGTTCAGATTAGGTATATATTATTTTAGTTTATAAAAAAGGTATGAATATGACTCATTTCCTGGGAAGTATATAAAAATTTTAATTACTTCTAAGAATCAGTAAATATTCAAAACACAGTGTTAAATTGCAAACGTTAAATAAAAAAAAATCAAGATATTTAGCAAAATATTTTTTAATTAAGTTTTATTATTATAATTATACCATTTTTACAATTGAGGTATTCTTAAACGACCTACGTATAGAATAAAGGAGGTTAAAATTTAAAAAAATAATAATAAATTTTTTTTTTAATTAAATTTTTTTTTTTACTATTAAATTATTGCATTAATATTTGTTCGTTAATAAAACCAATATAATGTACCAAAAATGTTATTATATCACTATAACTAAGCCATTTATGGGCACTGAATGGTGTGGTAGAGGCCTGTAGGCACCCACGCCAGTACCGCTTTTCTGCCGCATAAGTGCATTTTTTACGGAACTACTCAAACATTTGTAAAAAATAATCAGCGTTTCAGAAAGAGAAATATATTCTCCAGATGGTTTATTTCAGCACGTTTTGCGTTATTGTAGGCCGTTTAATTACAAACGACGCTTGATTTGTAACTTGAAAATTTTTTTGTTAAAAAAATTGACTTTACTGGTGTTTTTCATAGCCTTAGCCAATTATTTTTTAATATTTCTTCATGTTTTATTATTCTATAACTATTCAGCTTTAATAAAAGACCAACTATGAGGAAATTAAGCTTAATGCTGATTCTCAGTGACCAAAAAACTAACTAAAGTCAAAGTCGTCAATCCGCCATCTTTGGACGCCATTTTGGGGCAGTGCGTTCACTTTTTTTTGTGGGAACATTGGCTTTTTTTTAATAAATTGTTACAAGGAACACAACGATATGCAATTTATAGGGATGTGGGGGGGGTGCACGGTAAGGGGGTCTGGCCCACCGTGTATAAACAAATGTCGATGATTGTGGAGAAAGAACTAATATAATTGTTTTTATTCCTATTATAAGAGGAAAAAAAAATGTTTAAAATATAATTTATAGTTTTAAGAATATTACTACTCCATTCAAAAATAATGAGTAGGTTTTTAATATGTTTTAATTTATTCAATAGTTTTTAATTTTATACTGATAGAGATTTTCACTTTTACAATGAATTTATATTTTTAAAATATTAGGGTGTAATTACTATTTTGTATCTATAATCTCTCTTTTTTTTAAAAATAATATTTCACAACTTAGTATGGATTTAAAGGTCTAAGAGTAGGCTCGGTCGACTAAGAACACTATAATCGACATTCTCTGACATTTGTATCGATTTTACGTTATGTTCATAACAATACTAATAATAGAAGGCTTAGCGAACCCGAAGGTTCGATGCCAACACCACCAATCGCTTATTACACATCTCCCTCCACCGTTCGCCGTCCAAACCCAGTCCCTTCAGATCGGCTTTAATGCAATCTTCCCACCTTCGCTTCGGTCTACCCCTTGGACGCTTACCATTCGGCACCGCACATATTAACCTTTTAGGAATTCTCTCGTTACTAAGCCCAACAACTTTACAAGCCCATTTGATTCGCCGCGATGAAATTACCTCAATTATATTACCCGGATACAGCTCACGCAATTCGGCGTTGTGTAACCGTCTGAACTCTCCGGTTAACTCATCCTTCTTCGGTCCGAATATTCTACGCAATACTTTATTTTCAAAAACCTTAAGACGCTGCTCATCCCTTAATGTAAGCGGCCATCTTTATAAACATCTTTATTTTTTATTTTTTTATTACATTACTTACATTTTATTACATACTTACATTTTATTACATACTTACATTTTATTTTTTTTTATAACTTTAGAAACATCTTTATAACTTTATAATCTTTAGAAAAATCTTTATAACGATAAAAATTGGATAGTATTCTTGAAATAATCGTATGTTCATAATATACGTTCATAACTTTAGCTCAAGAAGTATGAAGGTATATATTCCATTTAAATGGTAATCAGAGAAAATACATATTTTCTATGGGTAGGAATTGAAGAAATGAATGAACTATGAACTCTATAATGCAATGAAATGTAAACAATTCGAGCAGTTTTCTCGCTGATATCAGTTGCATTCCGAGAAACACTAGAAATGAAATCTGAGATACACGAGAGAGGAGATATAACGTCACGCCTCCTGCACTCGACCATACTCAGTCCCGACGCCCTATGGAGAGGCGCTTCCTGGCTTTGTTCTTGTTGCTCGGGGTCTTCATCTTGTTCGCTGCCACCTTCGTCAGGAACCCGAGAGCGCGGCAGAGTCTCCGGAAAGCATTCATAGTGAGTTTAATGGTGCTGTAGAACAGAATACTGTAGAATCGGCAATATCTTAGTGTATTTTGTAGTAGCCTTAACTAAACGAAATTCATTACTGAGTGAAAACTTGTTTAGGCACGCTTAGCAATTTATTTTTCGGGTAAACGAAACTGAGCTGCCATGCTTGGCTATTTAATCCCCGTTCTGGTGAATTCGACTCCAGTTGATTAATTTTTACATTTGGATTAAAATATCCTAGGTCAAGCAACTGCTTTTTGAACTAACTGACCAATTCATGTGTTTATTTTGAACATGAACATGTTTGAACAGATAGATAAATTTAGGTATCTAGGTTCTACGATAACTAGAAAAAACGAAATTGAAGAAGAGATTAAGGTTAGACTGAAGGCGGGAAATGCTTGTTATTTTTCTGTGACAAAACTACTTAGTTCGCGCCTCTTGTCCCGGAACTTAAAAATTAGAATCTATAAAACCATTATCTTACCTACAGTTCTTTATGGATGCGAAACTTGGCCGCTTACATTAAGGGATGAGCAGCGTCTTAAGGTTTTTGAAAATAAAGTATTGCGTAGAATATTCGGACCGAAGAAGGATGAGTTAACCGGAGAGTTCAGACGGTTACACAACGCCGAATTGCGTGAACTGTATCCGGGTAATGTAATTGAGGTGATTACATCCCAGCGAATCAAATCAGCTTGTAAATTTGTTGGGCTTAGTAACGAGAGAATTCCTAAAAGGTTAATATTTGCTGTACCGAATGGTAAATGTCCGAGGGGTAGACCGAAGCGAATGTGGGAAGATTGCATTAAAGCCGATCTGAAGGGACTGGGTTTGGACGGCGAACGGTGGAGGGAGGTGTGTAATAAGCGATTGGTGGTGTCGGCATCGAACCTTCGTGTTCGCTAAGCCTTTTATTATTAGTATTGTTATGAACATAACGTAAAATCGATACAAATATCAGAGAATGTCGATTACAGTGTTCTTAGTCGACCGAGCCTACTCCTAGACCTTTAAATCCATACTAAGTTGTGAAATATTATTTAAAAAAAAAAGAGAGATTATAGATACAAAATAGTAATTACATCCTAATATTTTAAAAATATAAATTCATTGTAAAAGTGAAAATCTCTATCAGTATAAAATTAAAAACTATTGAATAAATTAAAACATATTAAAAACCTACTCATTATTTTTGAATGGAGTAGTAATATTCTTAAAACGATAAATTATATTTTAAACATTTTTTTTCTCTCTTATAATAGGAATAAATACAATTATATTAGTTCTTTCTTCACAATCATCGACATTTGTTATGAAAGAAATCCTGTGAGCCGCTATTATCGTGAAAATTATTTGTAAACTCACATTCCAATCAATCGACATATTTCTGACGAAAAATGGTTTAATAGGAAACTTTATCCACTGTTTGATTAAATTAATTTATCATAAAATGTCTAGTTTTTGTGTTGTAAACTTTTCATACGCATATGACATGAAGTTTTCTTTTTTCATAACTTTTTTCTCTGATTTTTGTTGGGGATGTACTCCATAGTCGTACTACGCTAAACGCGAAAGTTTCGTTTATTTCGCAAAGATAGAAAAATCACGTAAAATGAAAATAGCGTAAAATGAAAAATTAAGGAATTAATTGTTTTTGCCTTTCAAAACTGCAAAAGGTTCATTGCTATAATTTTTGTTGCTTATCCAGGATTTCGTTTTTCCTAACGTGGGAATGAAAGTTTATATAAATAAATATCTCTATGTAATATAGAAAATTTCTATTTATATTAGAATCATATGCATTTATATAAAAAAGTTTATTAAAAAAAATTACAAACTTTCCTTCTTTTGTTGTTATTTTGTTTTGTAAATATTTTTTATTTTTTTTATTGTTTATTATGATATTAAACTGGATTAAAAAAATACATCTTGTAAATTCGTGCAATGGATATCATTACATGAAACACATTATGAATGTCATTACATGAAACACATGTTGAGTAACTACCCATTGGTAGCACTCTAATAATATCTTTACACGAGGAAATCGCGGAGCCATCTTCTTTTCAGACGCCTCGGAGGGTTATCAGGAATTAAAGAGGAAGCAAGGTTAGAAACAAGAGGGTTGGGATGGTTATAAAGTTTATTATGAAAGGATAGATATCTGGATTGGGCCAAACCAGAAACATTAAAGTCATTATGGATGATTTTGTTTGTAACAAAGTAAGGAGCATTGAGGATTTTGGATTGCAAGGATTGGATACGAGAGGAATTTGATGGTTTGGTAGAGCTCCATAGCTCAACTCCGTAAGTCCAAATAGGCCTTATTGTAGTCATGTATATGAGACTTTTGTGATTAATTTGAAGTTTAGAGCGTTTGTCCAGTAAGTGTTGGAGTAAGCGGAAACGTCTAGCGGTTTCTTGTCGTTTCTGTCTGGTATGAGCATTCCAAGTTAGACGTTTGTCCAGGTGGAGTCCTAGGTAGCAAATTTGTTCAACAGGGATAAGTGGGATATTATTAAAGGATACTGTAGGTAGATATTATTAAAGGTGATTTGATGGGATTTATTGGAATTTATTTTAATCCTCCAGTTTTGACACCATTCTTCAAGACTTGTGATGTATGATTGAAGAGTCTGTGATACAATTGATGGATCATTATTAACTGATAGGATACACGTGTCATCGGCATAGGTGGTAATGACAGTGTTGGAATGTCAGCTGTATAGGCAGTGTAAAGGATAGAAAGTATGTAGATGGTAGGAATTTTCGGAGTTTATACAGCAGTCTCTTGTGCCAAACTCTATCAAACGCCTTTTTGTAAATATGAATTTTCTTTCTTGAACGATGGCAGTAGATATCCTCAAAATATGTAATATCCTCCTTATTTTATTTGGTTTTAAATAGTATGAAAATTAAAATAAACCGTTAAAGAAAGACGTACAAGATTTAAAAAGAAAAATATAAAAATGAATCTACAACAAAATAAAAAATCATATTTTGGAAAAACGCAATTGAAAGTTTGAAATTTTCACAGGTGCAAGCTTAATTTTTGAGTTTCAAACCATGAATCACAAAGGAGTATTATTCTCAGCAATAACCGCATGAGAGAAAAATAATCTCTCTGTTGATATCCATAAAAAAATTAAAAAAAGTATTAACTCAATACTTAAGACAATTTTCACAGATGCCACAGATATCAATCCGGTTCCAGATGATATCTATAGATTATTCAAGATGTTTAAATAAAATCGTGAATGTATTTTAGTTCTAGAAAAAAGTTGTTAAAATCTTTAATTTGAAAATCCTTCTCTTAAACACATAACAGCGATCGAAGATAAAAAATCCTGACTCATCTTCCCGGGAATCGACTTTAAATAGTGCACGTCTTGTTAGAGATTATATTTAGTCATGTATATCCTTAAGCATTAGGTATTCTCAAGTTTTTAAGAACTTAAAAATAATTTTGACTAAGTTTTTTCTTGGAACTAAAATAAAACATATTTCAATTGTCGTAAGATGACGTCTATTTCCTATAACGATTAGTCAGAAATTTTTCAGATTTTATCAATATTACGAGTGTAGATAACGCACAGTGATCTGAAAGCGGCAAAAAGCCAAATTTTCAAGGTATCATGATAATTCAAATTTCTATATTTATAATCAATGACATAGTTGACTCATATATTCCTAAAGTTTAGTATAAAAAAGCCTGTTTTTTACCAAATTAATTATGTAACTTGTTATATATTATTAACCACTAGCAGATCCAGGATTTCATTTGGGGGGAAGAGGGCTTCAGCACGAAAGCTTTTTTTTTTTTTTCAAATATAACGATAATTAATTTGGAAGAATAAGAAAGACACCAACTACCTATACGGAATAATGTATAAATGTTTCTTGAAGTCCTATTAAATGTAATTAAGAGATAATTTTTTAATATTTTTTTCTATAAAACGTGGTTATATTTTACTATTTGGGAGGAGACCTCAGCCCGAAAGCCTTCCCCCCCCCCTCCCCGTAGATCGTCTGTGTAATTAATTATACTTTAGGCGTTTTTGCTGAATTTAAAAAATAATTTTTTGTTGTCTCATTTTTTAAAACGAATCAAATAAGCTATTTCTTAATAAATTATAAAATTTCGTATCTTCATATGATTAATTATTACTCAACAGTTCCTGGAATTTAGTATTTCCATAGGATATGGACTAGAGATGGGAAATTCGATTCTTTTAACTGAATCGATTCTCAACAATTAATCATTATGATGAATCGATTCTTTATACTTTCCTACCTATACTAGGTAAGGAAAGTATTGCAATCAAGTAAAATTTACCGATGTGCGGTTTCAGACCCCCATGAGTCCGAAAAACACATTTTTAGACATTGTCTGTGCTAAGGTTTTCTCGGAAACTAGTGAACCGATTCTTTTTTTAATTTGTAGGGTTTTGACTACCGATGCCTGTGACACATATTGGATGCTCCATGCGCAATAGCTGTTGTGCAATAATTAAAAAACATGTTTTTCTATAGACTGTAGCGCGAAAAAGGCTATAACGGTTTTGATGAAACTTTGATGTAATTTTCTAATAATTGTCCTTTCAATTTTCGTATATGGTCTAAATTCCCTAGAAAATTCAGTAAAAAAAGTTATAAAGAAAAGAAAAATGTTTTGGGGCCTAGCTCGCTAAGTATACATTCTATGGTAAAATTATAAAACCATTTAGCCTGTTTTTTTTTTTTAAAGGTAATGAAATTCCCTTCAAAACTATACAAAAATCGTTCATTTTTTTCAAAGAACATGGTTAAATTTTATCATTTTTGGGAAAGGGGAGGCTTCAGCCAAAAAGCCCTCCCCCCCTCGTCGATTCGCCCCTGATTAACGTCACTACTAAAATACATCCGTAATGGTTATATCTTCATGATGGTATCCGTGGTGGCAATATCCAATTTTTGGAAAATGTCATATAAGCGATTAAATTCCTTCTATAGTTCTTGCAGAATATATTAAAATTAACTACTGCTACATTGTTTTCCTATTATTAATGTTAAATCTGTATATTTCGTATAATTATAAGTGCTTGTCTGTTCTAGGTCATCCGATATGAACAAGACAAAGGAAACGAAGAATGGCGACCAGGACCCGGCAACTTGAGCATGGTATTAAAAAAATAATACATATATCGATAGCTAAATCTATAAAATTTAATTTAATAATATTCATTTTATTTTTGGTTCACTAACACTTCAGAAAGAAAAACTTGAAGGTTATAAACTGGGAAGGAAGCTTAGCGTCCGCTACAGGAAGTTCCTCGGATACCGGTACATTCCGGAAGAGTTCACTGCCTACTCGATTTCCAACGAGAACGCAATGGCGGTCGCTCAGCTGGTGTCTTCCTCTCTGTTCCCTCCCCCAGGTGTGCGGTGGTGGAAGGATGAAAACAGGTGGAAGGAGGTTCCAGTTTTTCCTGAGACATTCTTTAATGTGAGTGAACATTGATTGATACTTTAGCATTTTTTTACAATTCATAAATATGGATAAATCAAATATATCTGGGGTTCATCCCCAGTAGCTAGTGTTGCCCAAAATCAATCTTGGTCTTGCACTTTGCAACTAACAACGTCTATCTGTTGCAAGACCAAGGTAAAAAAAATCGATTATTTTGAATAAAAATTGAGGCAAAATAGTTACTAATACTTGACAACTTTAGTTACTATATGTAAAGAATTGGTGTAACCAATATACTTTTGCATTTCTCTTCTAATTTTTCGTTCAAACTTAGTTAGGTTTCTCATACCTAAAAAATTACAGTAATATCTCTCCAGTAATAAGCCCATAGGTAACTGCAAGACAGTTGCGAGAGTCTTGCGCAAGACCAAGACCTAGACTAAGACTGAGTTTCCAAGACCAAGACTGGTCTCGGTCTTGCATTTGGGCAACACTACCAGCCACTAGCGGATCCAGGATTTAATTTTGGAGGAGGCTTCAGCCCGAATGATTTTTTTTTTCATATACATATAACGATAATTAATTTGAAAAAATGGAATTAATAAAGAAATTAATTACCTATATGAAATGGTGTTTAAGTGGTTCTTGAAGTCCTATTAAATATAATTACACGAACAAGAATACTTTAAGAGATAATTTTTAATATTCTGTAATAATGTAATAATTTTTTTTATTCTGTAAAACATGGTTACATTTTACCATTTGGAGGGGGAAGCAGGAGGCTTCAGCCCGAAAGCACCCTCCCCCCCCCTCCGTAGATCCGCCTGTGCGCTACCAGCAGCTGACATGCTTAACGAAATTTCCTTGAACTTTTACGAGTAAAAACCTAAAATATTGATTATATTATACTAGTAGACCCGTGCGAAAAATTCGCAATGCATATCGTTATCAAATGTCAAATTAATAATAAAATAAAATAATGCAACGTATCAAAAGATAAAGAAATCAATTGTTACTTTATCGATAAATATAATCGACAAAGGAAACAAAAATCAATTCAAATCTTCACTTATGTTTGGAACCAACATGTTTACAAATTTCAATAAGCTATATCTTTGCTAAAAATTGTCCGATTTCGATGATTTGTTTTTCCTTTTGTGGGGAATTTAGTAACCTTTTATATAATCATGGGCCTAACCGAGAGAAAAGTGTGTAATTTTTCATTTATTCGCAAATAAAGTTTGTTTTCATACATGACTTGTTTGTCTGAATTTTCGGGGTGATTTGACTGTTTTACCAGCCTGAAGGAGGAGGAAGCCTTCGAAATTGTTGTCTTAATCTTGAGATTTGGTGAAGAATTGACGATGATATGGCTTGCCGATCAAAAACACTATCGATAAGTAATATAAACTCCTCCTGTCTCGACCATAGAGATCTCAAGTCGACGAAATGAGACATGTATTCAATGACAGTACTACAATTAATTTAAGGTTGTGTGGTAAGGTTGTCCCGTATCGATCTACAGATCTACCACCGTTCCAGTATTGAAGCCTAGCAAAATGTTTATATCGACTTTATTTATTTTAGAAAGAAAAACAAAACCGGAGAATACATTTCGCTAACCTCCCGTGGAATTCTGAATCCAATGATACCCCATTCATGGTATTTGAGCATGTCAGGAGCTTATATATTTTTTTTGATTATCAATCAAACAGAATCCTTTTTCAAAAACAGAATCCTTTTTAATTTCAGTTACCTATATATGTAATATATAGTAAGTGTAAGTATTGCAATCGTGAAAATTTTTGAATCTTAGTTTTCAACAGAAATACACGTTTTGAGGTCCCCTGAGTCCAAATAACCAAGTCACGAAAAATGGTCTGTGTGTCCGTCTGTATGGGAACACTCTAGCTCGAAACCGAAAAGTCGTGCGAAACTGATAATACATATTTAACATAGATATATGCCTTAGATGTCCTGGCAACTTTTTTTTATGAAATTTCATAAATTTTTAAATAATTATATCAATAATGAATCTAATTTCACCACCCCTCGTAACTTTTTTTCCAGCTTCTTTTCGTTGAAGTATATTATATAAATAAATTTAAAGGGCATTGAGAAGAAGACTTTCGCCAAGTTTCATCGAAATCGGTACATTCGTTTAGGCGCTACAGTCTATAGCTACGTATTTCGGTCGCCATTTTTATAGTAAAAGGCGGATAGTAATGTCGATGAAGGAGGAATATCCTCTGGTGACCTCTGATTTTATATCCAAATTTTTAAATAATCGGTCCAGTAGTTTCGGAGAAAATGCGGGGAAGGCGGAAAGTAGACGAACTAAACATTTGTATTCGTTTTTCGAATTCTACGTTTCCTGAAACGTAAAAACTCAAATTTTAAAAAAATGGATTAAGTTTTTGAATATTTTGTTCGATCACAATGGTTCATTATTGAAAATAATAAACCAAAATTAGTATTTAAAGCCCTTCCCGATGACAAAAAAGTTAAGCAATACAAAATACTTAGCCTTAATCTCCTCATCTGTCCAGTCCCGTGTATTTAAGTGAACTCCTTCGTATTCGACGTGCTTGTCTTGCTCGATCTCTTCACCTCTTGTCTTAAGCATCATGCTTGGTTTCCCTTCTTCCTGTCCTTGTTATGTTTGTTTTTCCAACGTTTATTTTAATGTTGATTTATTTTAATGTTAAACACCTCCAGAAGAACTGGTTGAACTGGAGATCTCTCCCGTTGTCATGGTATCCGACAATGCCATCTGCATATGCGAACATGGTATAGAGGCGATGCCTTAAATTCTTATTTCTCAGGATGTATTAGATAGCAATTATTGTAATATAATATAATATTGTAATATTATAGAGAATTGGCTTAATTAGATAGTAAACTTGTCTTATGCCTTAAGATATTGCATAATTTAAAATCTTTATATTGAACTTCAATATTATATATATAAATATTTTAATTTTAATAAGCCGATTTGTTTTCAGAGAACCATTTGCCCGAGGTTATACGACGATCTGGTTGATTCTAGAAAAGATTTAAATCTTGTTGGAATAAAAAATGACAGTAACGGAACAGATTTTGTCCAGGTATTTAAACATTACTCAACAATATGATAGAAGATACTAGTCCGTGGTACAGACCCCTTTATATCAAATTATTAACATCTACTTCGTGAATAGCTTCATCTCATCGTAACCTACAACCAAGCAAAGGAAGGGGATGGTCCGGGGTGGCGGTCATAAATAGGCTAAATAGTGGTAAAACTATTTTATTAAAAGCCAACGTTTCGACCCGACTTTGCAGGCCTTCTTCAGGGCTAGAACAGACAAGATACAAACAGATAGAGAATTGTGGAAGTTACATAATATTTAGACAAAAAATTATAAACAATGTGAATAAGCTTATTAAAATTATAAACAATGTGAATAAGCTTATTAAAATTATAAACAATGTGAATAAGCTTATTAAAATTATAAACAATAAGTACATTAAAATATAAACAGAGTAAGCCGAGTAACAAGATCCTAAACTAAAGTAAATAAGATGGTAACAATTGTTGTAGTGTAATATATAATAAATGCAAATGTGAATATACTTCTACATATCTACAGAAGAGATTGAAAGAAAAGGAAAAAGAATATAATATGAAATAATAGACATAAAGGAATGTGGAGAAAGAAAAGAAAACCAAAAAATTAAATAAATAAGTAAATAAAATTTGAATAATAAAATTAGAGAATTACAGGTGTGTTCAGCTAGGAGTTTCACTTAGAACTGGAAAACCAGGGTAAGGGCAGGTATTGGGGAATTTGCTGACTTGTTTGGGTAACGGGGAAAAACCTAGAAAATTACAGTATCTAAAATTTGAAGTTTTGGATGGATACAAGGGAAAAAAATACTATATCTATGCTATTTTATATGCATATACATATAAAATAGAATTAAGAGATTATAGATAAAGTACAATGTGAATAAAAACAAAAATGGAAGAAGTAAAACGTACATAGAAGTAAAATATAAATATAGAAATAACTTCTTTTACATACATACATTCATTTATATACATATATTGCAGAACTAACTTAGAAATATTGAGATTTGTTTTTTTTAATTAGGTACTCAAAAACTATATATACCCATTTGCTTTACACTACGATGGTAAAATAATTTGATCACGAAATCGAGAAAAAAGGTGGCCTACAAGAATATAGGACCGTTTAGAATATAAAACCTTGTTATTTTGACATTTTGGGACTGTAGGTCATGCCAAATGTCTCGATATTTTTTAAGATCACCTTTTTTCTCTAGTTTGTGTTCAAATTATCTTACGATTCAAGTGAAAAGCTAATGGGTATGTATGTTATTTATAACCTATTTAAATAAACAAACTTTGCAGACCTCCAGATTGAAAACGCCCCTATTCCCAGAAATTTCGTTAATAAAATAATTGCAGTAGGTTACAAGGAGATGAAGCTATTTACACAGTGTCAGAGGGATGTTAATAATTTTACAAAAAGGGGTGTATACCACTGACTATACATTTTAATCTTGAAGAAACTTTAAGTTAATGCATGTTATAATTATATGAGTTTTTTAAAATTTTATTTCAGGATATTGGTGCTAAATCAATTTATATTGATGATATGACAGCAATGTTTCTTAAATTCTTTAGATTTCATTCAACTATTTTTGGTTTCCAAAGGCATCTAATTGGAGGTATATTGATATTATTATTTAAATTTTATATTTAAAGGTTTATCTATATTGCATGGGTGCATATCCAATCCTTCCCTTCCAATGTCCTTCAATTAATAGTTAATGCTCCATTCTATTTTACAAACATATTTACATGTTTCAATAGTATTATTTGATATGCTCAAAAAATTAACTTATTGTTTAATAATATTGTTTTGTTTTTTCTGAAATGCGGGACGGGTTGTAGAATAAGACTCTATTATTTCATAAATATGTAGAACAAAGCTAATTTTCAAAATGAATTAATTTGAAAGCTAAAATATGTTTCTTTTTTGCAATTTAATCAGTATTTCAATCTAAGCACTTTTGCAGTTGACATTGAACAAAAAAAAAAATGGATTTTTCATCCAGTTATCATTTTATAAAAATTCTAATGCGGTTCACACTTTATTTGCATTATCATAATGAATGGAATGGTAAAGTACTTTTGGTGGTTTGAATACCATAAAAATTACTTTTTACTTTTTAATTTTTTTGTCCTATTTCCAATGCTAACTTAATCCAATTTTAAATCCCAAATTAGTCTAAAATAAAATAAAAACTAAAAAAAATCAATAATAAATTTGAAACGAAAACTCCTGCAATCGCAATATTTTTTTTTTACAGATGTAAATAAAAATATTTTACTTATCTATTGAAGATACTTAAGCTATAAACCAGTAAGACAAACCAAGGTTATCTTATCATATATAAGTAGATATATTTAGATGATATCCATCATATATGACATATTACTAAAAAAATTTTGCTAAGCATATTATGTAATTATATTTATTAGATTTATAAATGGATTGCTTGGATTACACTACTTCTTAAAAGTAACTATAAATTAGAAAGTGTATATATATAAAAAAAATCGCATATATTAATTTTTTTTTAATAATCGTTAAATTAACTTTCCAAATATTTTCATAATTATTTCACACATTATAATAACTCAATATATTAATATAATTAAAGGCACAAAGATTATTATATTTTTAAAATTTATAAAAACAAAAGTTCAAATAGTAATAACTTCTAAAATTACCTATGGTATGATAAAATGTTGGGGAATTATATTTACGTACTACCTTACAACACTTTTTTAAAGCTCTTATGGTAATAAAATTTAATTATTTTTTGAAGAGAAGGATAATTGGAGTGATTATTCAAATTAAAATGGTAAAAATAAATAATTTTATTTATTTTTATATTCATCGACGTTTCGGCCCAAAGTTCATTCCTTCATCAGAGCTAGGAAAATAACTAGATAACAATAGATATAATAACATTGAATAATACAGAATTAAGATTAAAAAAGGTGAAAGGTATAGACTAATAATTTTAGGTAGAAAAACTCAACATAAAATGAAGTAGATAATTTAAGTAGATAGATCATTCAAGTAGATAGATCATTTTACGTTAATTTTTTCTGCCTAAAATTATTAGTCTATACCTTTCACCTCTTTTAATCTTAATTCTGTATTGTTCAATGTTATTTTAGCTATTGTTATCTGGTTCTTTTCCCAGCCCTGTTGAAAGTCTGATCTTTGGTACAAAACGTCGGCGAATAAATAAAATTATTTTTTTTACCATTTTAATTTGACTGATCACGCCAACCATCCTTCTCTTCAATTATTCACTAGCCAATCATAAACCCACAATTAATTATTTTTTGTAATTGTTGAATTTCTGGAAATTTAAATATGAAAACAAATCACCAAATTAGACTGATTGTCCGATTTTTGTTTTTGTTTTTGGTTTAATACCTTCTGAAAAGGATGTATTTATAAAATACGATAAATACCATTATCATCGATTCGCAAAATATTTTACAAACATCTAATTTTGATCCTAAACATATTTATTAAAATGTTATCATTAAAACTCATTGGAATTATTTGAGAACTGAATATTTTCATCTATATTGCTTTGCTTTGTTATCCAAGAATCAAATGATTTGACCTATCATGTAATTAGTAGTTGGAATCACTAGCGGATCCAGGGGGGGGGGAGCTTCATTCTGAAAGCTTTTTTTTTCATATATATAAACGATAATTACTTTGAAAAAAAGAAGAAAAAAGAAACCAAGTACCTATATAAAATGGTGTTGAAGTTATTCTTGAAGTCCTATAAAATGTAATTACAAGAACAATAATACTTATAATTTTTCCATAAAACTTTTACTACATTTTAACATTTGGGGATGAGGGTTTCAGCCTGAAAGCCCTTCTCTCTCTCCCCCTTAGATCTGCCTGTGGTTGGAACGTACTTGCAGGTCATTTTTTCATGCATTTTTTTCTGAAAATATTGAGAGTTTTACAACTGCCAAAATAAATTGCTTGTTTTGCTCCCTTTTAAATTTCATACAGTCTTAATAGAATCATAATTAATTACTAAGAAAGGTATTGTACTGTTAATGATGATACATTGATGATACAATGATCAATTGAGGATGACCAAATACTAACTATGAAATAATTATATGTTTTCAAATTATTAAAATAGTAATTATTGCCTTTTAACATGTTTTTTTTTGTTTGCAAAATATAAATTTGATTTTCTTGTAACAGGTCCATATGTTCAAAAATTGATCAGTTTTTTTAGTAAGAGTTCAAAGAAGATGGAACTTCATATGTGGAACAATATGAACATTTTGATTCTCTTGAATATTCTTCAAATTGAGATGAACACAGCTGATGACACCACTTTTGCTCTTGCTATCGAGCTTCATGAAAATAATGGAAAAGATTATCTTGAAGTATGTATTACAAATTATTCATCATTACACAATCTGTGTTATAAAATTCTTTATGTTGTAGTTTTTATGATTTACCAAAGAAATGTCTGTACAAGTAAATACATATATATTATGAACAATATTAAATTTTGAGTATAGTTTGTAAATAATTTGTTAAAGGTTAATTGTAAATGACCCATTTTTGGCAGAAATTGTAAATATTCCTTTCGTTTATTGGAGGACTAGGTTATTTATACTCGTGAATATTAAAACAAAACCCCAGCACTGGAAATAGACTTTTTGAGGGTGTTTAACTGTTGTTGGAAATTCGGGAATCTAATATCTTTTGTGACCTTGATTGACAAGAAACAATAAGATTTATATATATATATATATATATATATATATATATTATATATATATATATATATATATATATATATATATATATATATATATATATTCCAGGCTTAATGTTGTGATTCCTCTCATAATTTTTTTTTTTAAATCACATAAAATGTTATAACTTCAATACAACTTTAGCTTTCTGCAAAAAATCTAGCAGGAATTTAGGGCCACATAAACTACACAAAATGTTCTATATGCCTCAGAGTTATATATATAACTCTGAGGCATATAGAACATTTTGTGTAGTTTCCTGCTAGATTTTTTGCAGATAGCTAAAGTTGTATTGAAGTTATAACATTTTATATGATTTAAAAAAAAAAATTATGAGAGGAATCACAACATTAAGCCTGGAAACATAGCCGAGCTAGTGAAAATGGTTTTCTATGCTTGCGTGCCACACATTTAGGGCCATAGCAATCTCTTGCACTGATTGGGTAGAATTTTGATCAACAATGGCCTTAACATTGCTCGTTTTAATTTCACCAGGGCGACCAGACCGTTGAGCATCATTGATGTCAAAAAATTTCCTGAATGAAATTTGGCAAACCAATTTTGACAGGTGCATTCGGTTAAGGCATCATCCCCATAAACACTAATATGAGCTTCTGCAGCACCCTTATCTTTTTTAAAATTATACAACAAAATATGCTGATGATGAATGATATTTTCTTCCATATTCACAGTGCAATAGCAAACACAATACTAAGCTAGTTTAAACAAGAGTTAACTGATATAGTTGTTGGCATATTACAAACAGGATAAACAATCCACCTAAGGGGTTAATTAATCAGATAAGAAGAGGTGTATCATAGTGACATAAAAATAAAGAGAAAACCAATAGGACTTATTTGCCAACCCAATAGTAATACCCTTTTATATTTTCCTTTTTTTTTTTTTTTTTTTTTGTATGTGTCATGAAATATATTTTAATAATTTAGTTACCAAAATACACTTTTCATTTACAAAAAAATATGTTAAATTAATGCTACTTTTTCAAAAAATAATAAAGTAATAGTAAGAGTTTCATTTATTTGAGAAATGATAATAATGTCTAACCTTAAATTGGTATTGATGTAATCATTGCCTTGTTGCATGAGGTTTTTCACTTTCCTGATTAAGGCTGTTATTCAAATTAAATATTTTTGTTGAATAGTTGAAGAAAAAATATCCTTCTTTAGGAGCTAGTTTTTTTCCTTGAATTTCCAAATTCTCTAATTTTACTTTAGGATGCAGTATTCATTATCAAGAGGATATCAATACCAATTAAAGATAACACCTTAAAATTTCTGAAAAAATGAATAATTGCTTGAACTATTTCTATGGAAAAGTACCAAAATATTATAATTAGGATTAGAAAATAGAATCATTTAATTTATTGTAGTTATATTTTCAAGAAAATTTTATCTGGTTTACTATGATGAATATAACAGTCGTGGTACAGACCCCTTTTTATCAAATTATTAACATCCTCCTGAAATTTCGTAAACTTCATCTCATCGTAACCTGGAACTATTTTATTTAAGAAAACTCTTGGGAATTGGGTGGTTTTCAATCTTGGGGGAGGGGGGGACAAATATTGTTTATTTATGAGATACTAGAAACTCGTAAATACCCATTTTCTTTCCACTTGGATTATAAGATAATTTGATCAAAAAATCGATAAAAATGTTTGCCTACTTTTTTCTTCTTAATTAAGAATTTATTTGGTTTTATATACAGCTAAGAGAAATTCCTCAGATTACTTCACTGAAAAATCGATAGCTGTTAGTGTAGTTCGAAAAGAATTATTTTAAGGAATATGAGAATTTTTAAATAAATGAAATATTAATGCATTATTAGAATTAATTAATCATCTAATTTGGAATATTTCTAGGTGCATTATATTTCAAACTCACAAACTTTTAAACCTGCACCAATGAAAATGCCATGCAGCGCAAGCTGTTCTCTTGCAGATCTCATCTCCTTATCTAAAGATTACAATCGAGAAGAATATAAAGAACTCTGTGCAAGTAGAACTGATTGAAAATTACAGAATCTCAAAGCTAGTGAACATTTTATGTATCCTGTATTGTAAGTATCATAGTGATACAAGATATTATATATAAGACTATGTTATTATTAGAGATTTACGAAATTAGTGTGCGTTTTATTTGCTTGTTTGCACTAGCGGATCCAGGATTTATTTTTGGGGGAGGCTTCAGCCCGAAAGTTTTTTTTTCATAAAAATAACGATAATTACTTTGGAAAAAAAGAAAGAAACTAACTACCTGTATGAAATGGTGTTTAAGTGATTCCTAAAGCCTTTTTAAATGTAATTACACGAACAATAATACTTTAAGAGATACTTTTTTAATATTTTTTTCGATAAAACATGGTTATACTTTACCATTTTGGGGGGAGGGGGCTTCAGCCCGAAAGCCCTCCCCCCCATAGATCCGTCCGTGCTTGAGTGTAAAATCTTCAAACCAGATAATCTATACATTTCACGATCTTGAATAATGTAGTGAAATTTGATATTACATGAAATTGTATGTTTTGCTGTTTTTGGCATAAATTGCACGATTTTGATTTCAATACATCAGTAACACCTTTGTCAGTTCTTTTAATTTTAATGAGATCGAATATATATGTTTTTGTTTGAAAAAGTCATAAATTCTCTTACATCTATAATACATTCATTTCTTCTAATATTGTCTACGACAAGGATTTAACTACATTTTGACATATTTAAGCAAAATTAGAAATATTATATCTTTTGTTTTAAACAATCTTTATTTAACTAAAATGTTGCTCAATCAATTCACTATTATTTATTAAATAAAGAAAGTTAGATAAATATAAGTTTTTGAAAAAAGTTGTTGAAATCTAATTTAATGAGCTATTGAATTTTGTTCATGAATCTATTGTTAATAGTTAAATTTTATAAACATTTTTATTGTAATATTTTTTTTTAATCGTTTTTTTTAGCAATAACGAAAAGAGTTGAATAATTAAAACCAAAGTTAAAGTGAACCAGAAGTCATTTATTTAAAGAGGAAATTCGTAGCAGTCCTTTAAAAACTTTATACTTGTCGTCTCTTGTATTAAAATGTATTGTATTATCTAGTAATAATTAGTAAAAATTTGACATGTTAGCTGCGGTTATGGTTCCTGGTAGCTTTATATCAGATATAATGATTATTTACGTTTGTATCTATCTTTACATCTACCCAACTCCCATTCATATATTTTTAAAAATTACCATTTTAGAGACTTCATAAGATAGGCAAAATTCTAAACAATCCCGACCAAAGTCGAGATGAATATCAGAACCGGGGACCGTAACCGCAGCTGACGTTTTAAAAAAACGGATAGTGGAAACACATTTGTAAGAAAGAAATGGAAGAAAGAACAGATCTAAAGAGAAAATGAGGACAGTGTCATCTTCGTCTAAAACACTTCGGAAATATAGTGCAGTCGATTAAACTAAGAAAGAAACGAACACATGTACAAGTGTTTTGTGAATGTGTATATGCATGTCCACTTACAAAACAAGTATTCCTATTTCTCATCTAGTTAATACTTATTAATATAATTTGTAATAAATATGTAACTCTATAAATCAGGGGTTGAAACAGTTATTTTTTTTTTTTTACAAATGAATTAAACTGTTTGAAATGTTCCAAAAAGCTGTTAAATAAAAGTCTTGCTTAAAAATGTTGTTACTTTTTAAATAAATATATAAATGTATTAAAAAATCATTTGTTAAAATTTTTTAAATATTACTTATTCCCTTTAAAATAATACAATAGTATAATTTTTATAAGTACAACAAATTACAAATTATAATATAAGTTCATAATTATTACATTGCTCAGTATTCAGAGTGGAAAACTAATAAATTCCGATGATACTAGAAAATATTTACTAACTTTTTAGAACATTATACAATACAGGGTATTATTTTTTTTACCAGAATTGTTTTATAAGAAAAATTAAAAGTTTTAATGTTTTTGAATTAACGTTATACATACTACCATGTTCCCATACCTTATAAACCTTAGAAATATTTGCTATGTTAAATACATAGAAAAATTATTATGTTTTATTTAGCATATGTACATATACTAATGATTATGTTTTCTGTCAATAAAAATGTAAAAGCATATTACTTTTTTCATAAAAACCTATTCAAGTAAATCATTTGTAAACATTGTTATATAAAAACTTTTTATTAATGAGGTTTGAAAATAAAACTTAAGAAAATCAATGTTTTGAAATGGCAAAGTTAAATTTTTACTTTTAATTATAAGAATTAACTGTTTCATTCTACCCCTACTATAAATTATAGTTTGTTTAGAAGAGTTTGATATTTCACCTTCTTCCCGAAGTCTGCGCTCATAATGTATACAATATTTTAAAAATTGTACAATATTGTATATTGTACAATAATATAATGTTATTCTGAGTGATGGTATTCTATCTATGTCCCAATGCAAGTTGCAATTCCAATAAGCCTTCAAGAAAAACTAGTTTTTTTTTTAGAACATGGTGGAAACTGATATAGAAAACCAATTGAAATTCTGGTGATCATGATTATTTTCAGAATCATTCTATATCTTTCAACTAACTTTACTTTCACACCTATTAAGGAAAATAATGAAAAAAGAATAAAAGAAATTTTATTATATGTCAAAGTTTTCTTTCTAGCTTAATATATTAGAAAGATGAAATTTGTAAAAATGTATTTTCTTCCAAACTGCAACAATATAAGAAAAAATTAGAAGTGATGAAAATTAAGGCTTGATTTAAAAGAAATTTTATGAAAGGGTATACCTAGTTCTGTCATACAATAGTATTACAAAAGCTGAACTTTGTTTACATCCTTGGGTATTATTTAGATAATCCTTACCTTTATCGGGTTATTTTCTTTACATGCCAGGATAATAATCCCAATTAGTTTGTATTTTTCTTTCACTCAGTTAACATGGAGTAGGGTGATAAAAAAAAAAACCGAATAGCTGTGATCGCCTTACACAAAGTTGGAAAATGTAGGTCAGAGATTTTCAACACTTTGAAACCTTTGGTTATCAGCCGTATGTTCGTGTACTACACTATAAATAGATATAATGAGACCCTATCTGTAAGTGACAGACCTCGACCGGGCCGTCCCCGCACTGTGAGAACAGCAAATACAGTGAGAGCAGTGGCTGCTCGAATCAGAAGAAATCTCATTCAAAAACAACAAATCATGTCTCGGGAGATGGGAATCTCTGTTAGATCAATGTCTCGTATAATAAAAAGTGACCTTAGGATGGGTACATTTCTTAGAATGTCAGGATAAAGGCTAACCACTTCCCTAAAAAAAAAATAGAGTGGATAGATACAAAGTGCTCCTTGGCCGTTACACCAATGTTTTTCATTGAAAGATTTTGTTTAGCAATGAGAAAATTTTTAAAATTGAAGAAAAATTTAATCGCCAAAATGATAGTGTGTATGCACTCTAAAGAAGCCCAGGAAGTCATTGGAAGAGTGGAAAGAGGTCATCACCCTTCCTCAGTGATGGTTTGGTCAGGAGTTTACTTTGATGGCATCACAAAGCTCCATTTTTGTGAAAAAGGAGTTAAAATAGCCGCTAAAAACTATCAGGACGAAATTTTGGAACCATTTGTCAGGCCTCTAAATGATACTCTGTTTGAGTTGAGCGCTTTTCTCAAAAAATGCTGTGTGCTGCTATTGATGACTGGCCACGGAGATTAAATGCCTGTGTTAAGGCAAAAGGAAGACATTTTGAGTAATTTAATTTTTGTATTACTCTCTATAGATATACATTTTATTTTATAATAAAATTTTAGAAAAAATTAATTTTTCTGTTGAAATCTGTATATATTTCCTTGTAATAATATTTATAACAGGACTAGGTAGACCAATGGTAACTATTTGAATAACCAATTGAGATTAATAAATAAAACAATTTGTTTAAACAAATTTATTGATTGCATACAATAAACACCCATTTATGTTTGTAAACAAGCAATCAAAGCAATAACATCAAATTTTGATTGTATTATAATTTAATTATTTATATAAATGATCAAACATCTTATTTTTTTTTTTGGCAAAATATTACTAAAATTGCCAAAAAATTATAAATTTTTACTACTAGAAATCATTAAAACAAAAATATATGCACACAAAAATTGTTCAATTGTGAAAACAAATTGAGCACGTTTGTTCATAAATATTAAATTATAACAACAGTGTTATAAATATTTTATTGTAATAATAGTGTTGAGGTATAGCATTTGTTATCACAGAATCAAATGCATATAAAACTGAGGAATAAATTTGCAAATATTCTGAAAAATATATTATCTATCGTGCTTATTTGTATATAAAATGGTTTTACCCTGATAATATTTTAACCCTTTTGCATTAAATAAATAGAGTGATCTGGCATGCTATTCATATAATTTAGAATATCTTAATTATCAACAGTGAATGTATATACATAAATAAAAAAAAATATATATATCCACCTGAACTAGGCAGCAATAAAAGTTCTTCTGTTTACTGGTCTTTTATGAAATGACTAGATCTAATAAAGCTTGATAAAGCAATATAGCTTTTAAAAAAATAATATAATTTTAATCATATATTACTAATTACATTGTTTAATTAACAATTAGATTAAAAATATATAAATAGTTTATAAGTTAAACATTGAGTTTCATAACTTAAAGACAGGTAACATTAAACTTGTGACTGTACATATTGATTTAAATACAAGTATTTATCTCAAGTTCTATAAACTCTCATTACAACACAGATCAGAGGAAAATATAACCATTCAGGTTCCAGAGATAATTGTCCTACAATGAGGACAGAAAATACTGAATGTGGAAACTTGATATAACATAAATAAAACAAAAGATGCTTCAATTAATTAATTTTCTACTAAAGTTGAAAATAACTTCAAAAGTGAAAAATATGAGCAATAACTAATCCAGTTTAATGAACCTTGTTAAAATGAGAATCCACTCTATCAAAACATAATCTGGAAGTTCTAAATTTCGTTACACCATAGTTGTTCAATTTTTTACTTTCTCTTATTTATATATGAAATATTACATTTATGGTTGTTCATTATTTATTATATTTAAACCAATGTGAATTTTTTTTATTTGTTTTTTTTATTGGCCCCTCTTGATTAAAATGACCAATATAAAATATCTCTTTTTTTTTTTTTTTTTTTAAACATATTTTATATTTTTATAATGACTATCCATTCTAATATTCTAATTTTTATTATAAAATGTATTTCCAAAACTGGCAGTTATAAAGCATTTTGTCTCACAATTCTTATTTTCTAACAATATTACTTTTTTATCTTTTAACTATTTACAGTTTATTAGTCCATCACCTTTACAGAATAGATTGAAAAAATAATTAAACAAGTTAATCATGTCATCTTACAATTTTCCATAAAAAAAGAAAGTCAGATTAAAAAAAAATATATTTTAATCGAACATTGTTATTTTACGAACATTTTAAGAGCATTTTAGACAGTTTCAACAAACATAAAAACAAATGTAATCTGGTAATATCTGCATCATCAAAGATATATAATTTCTTTTGAAATAATTTTTTTTTAATGTAATTTATATTTCTTTACATTTGTTTGCTTACACTTAATGGAGTATTTTATTTTATTTCTACCCCATAAAGAAACATAATAACATATATTTATAAAGACATATATGTCAAGTGACAGTATAATAGTACCTAATTTTTTTCAGAATACAAATTAGTTTGTTTTAATTACCAGATATTCGTACAGTAAATATGGAAAAGGTGGTCAGAAATGAAAACTCTTCAACTTTTGTAATTGCTAATTTAAAAGATAAAACAAACAAATTCAAAGAAAACAAAGTATACTTGGAAGACATTTAAAGTTAGTAAGATAGTTTAAAAAAGCTACGATACATAAACCTTTCTTTATATAGAGATATCTGTACAACATAAAATAAAATTGTAACGGTAAGCAATAATTCTATGAAATTATCAGAATGAACTTAAATATTCATTTATTTCAATTACTTTAATATGATACTTTTAAAAAAATTGGGTATTGATAAAATCGTGGATTAATTTTTAGAAATTAAATAATGATTAAATAACTCAGGATCAGTTATAACATTCAAAGCTTTAAAAAAACAAACACTAAATTCATAAAGTGTCTTGTTTTCTTCAAGTAAAACATAAAAAATTTATTCCAAAAAATAATAATGCTGAAGTAATTTGTAAATTATTCTAGTAAATATATTATTATGATTATAGTTAAATATGGTATTTTAATTATTATAATACTTCAACAATTTTATAAAGAGATTTGTAGATGTTGCATTGATACGGCCTAGTTTTAATTTTTTTGATTCGACGAAAAACACATTTTTAGTGTTCTTTGAAAAGATATCTTTCAAACAAATTATTCCTCAATTGGATTTTTGGAATGAGAAAAAGATTAGTGAGTGTGTTCTTTGTCTGGGTTCCATCTCATAGGGGATTAATATAACTTTTATTTTATATTTATATAACTGTAATGAAAAGGCAGACCAAGCTGCTCATTTGGCGAAGTCAGAAATATCAGGTATAACACCAATACGTTACACCACTGTTGAAGATTGAAGATTGCTAGAAGTGCTACACACGGGTCACAAGCTCCAGAAAATCTAGATGGCAAGAAATAATATTGTGCCGAATGTGAGTTGGACACTGTATTTTCACACATGGACACCTTCTAAGAGATCTAGAAGCGCCTACCTGCCAAAAGTGTGACAACGTACCTCAGACAGTTAAACATTTATTACTAAAGTCTCCCCAATACGAAAAAAAGAGAACAATCAAAGTTGTCCACGGCATTGAAGGCTATTTTAGGAGACAGGGAGGAAGATATTGTCATTCTCTTCCAATGTTTAATCGAACCAAATTATTATAGCAGAATTTAAAAATTAAGAATTACTGCCAATGAACCTCTAGGATAGAGGCAAATACAAATAAAAAAATGGAAATTTTTCAGTGTGAATATTTCATCTATATATATACATAAACGAATGTATATCTGTCTGTTTGTCCTTTATGCATTACTACCACTCACCAAATCGGCATGCAACTTTGGGAAGTTGTTGCGTACACTCCCTCGAAGATTTCTGGCATGGTATATCTATCCTACGATAAGTTCTTTATATGTAAAACAAAATAAAAATATAAATGTTTGCTTATTCAAAATCGTTATTCTCCAAAAGTTCTCCAGCAATTGCTTTGAAATTTTGACACAACATCGGGATTTTTATAAACATTTCAATATCATTTGGCCTTTCATTTCGAAATTACAGCTGAAATAGGTGTCACAATTGACTGTAGTGATTTTAATAAAACATGGCTAGTCTTATCCTTCAAGCCATTTTAATTTCTGTATAGAACAAACTTTCCCGAAAAGAAGCAGAATAAAAAGTTATGATGGATTCATCATTTTATTTGTGAATAACTCCAAAAGTACAAACATTTTGGTTCCCTATATCCATGAGTATTTGAAATTTTTCTGAATTCTGCTCTCAGCACAATCGCTGTCAGAGGAGGGGAGAGACAGCTCTAATATACATGCAATGGATGTTATGGTAAATGATGATATAACTCAATTCCAACTCAATGACATGTTTAATATTTGTAAATATAAAACATTGAAATGGTAATGTAAAATATTTTGAACAGTATTTTACATTCAACAGATAGTCCTGTTTAAAAATAAAATTATAGTTTTACCTGTTGTTTTATAATAGAAAGTACATAAAATGAGCATATTCTAATACAAAGTTAAGCCAAAATTTCAAAGCAATCGATGAAAAACTTTTCGAGATGTAAGATTTTGAAGCAATGAAGATTAACATTTTTATTTAACATAAAATAATCTACACAAAATTAAACATATGAAAAACTTAGCCAGATTGAGCCGATGCCTGGCCGGATAAAGCTGGTTATTTAATATATCTTACAAGGATTTGATAAGGATTTTTTTTGTCTAATTTGTATTAATAGAATATCTGAAATTCTTAGAATTTTTTAACAACGCATTTATTTTATAGAACCATTGCCATCAATCTATAACATATATTAAGAATAAAATATCTTAATCTCTAATACATGAGGTAGTATTATTTTTTTTTTTTAAATTGTGTATGCAACTAAGCTTACTTTTACGCTTTTATGTATAACTGGTCCTAAGTGTTAGTTTATAATAATAAAATTAACAATACCCAGAGCATATTATTACATAAAATGTTATCTGATTCTTCTTCAGGTACATTATATTTACAATTGTACAAAGGGTTAAGTTCCATCACCTGTATATTTATTTTATATTTATATACGCAAATGTTCTTGTAGTTTCATGTTTGAATGGATATCATTTATACATTATATCTCCCAGGAACCTTTCTGGTCATCCAGAATCGTACGAATAAGAGCCGTTATCCTCTTCAAGCTGGACAGACCAGTACAGCTGCACTCATTCATCGACTACCTGCCAAAGCATCAGAGACGCATCACTACCTCCAACCGTAGCAACATTACGATCGTTGTAAAGGAATCGTGCAGCTGCTATTGACATGCTGTACACCTTTTCTTCATTATATTCTGCCTTTTGGCTTATACAGGGGTACCTGTAACAAACATTAACAATCTTAGTTACTATATGATTAGAGAATATAATTTATTTTTTTCATATGATGAAAGAATAAGTTTCCAAATGTTTTTTTGTAACTTTGTTTCAAAGTGATATATTTTTATTTTATACAGAAGAAAAAAACATATATCCTTGTGCCTCCTGTCCTAAAAATGAAAATTTAAATTTACAATAGAATAAATTTATGAGGTGATTGAGGGTAATCAAAAAAAGAAGAAATTAAGGATGAAATTTTTGATAAAATGAGAAGAAGAGAAATTCTGTGGAATTTTAGAAAAAAAGGAAACAAAAAAATTTATATTTAATTAAACAATTACTACCATTAAGTAGCGTTCTATATGCATATATAATTTAAGAGATTTTTTTTAGAAATATTGCTTTTATAGGACAATTTTTTTTTAAAGAAAAATAATGTTTGAAAATGACTTTTGGAGCCGAAACGTTAAAAAATAATAATTTGTAAATGTTTGTAAAAATGTTTTAAATGTAAAATATAAGACTGAGATTAAAAAAGGATTTTGATAAATAAATAATCAAGATAATGTAGATTAAATATAATAATTATTAAAAAATCTCACAAATATATATGAATAAATGAGGTTGTTTATCATAAAAATTAATTTTATATTCTATATATATAACAACATTATTCATCTGCTGAATTTATCCATCATTTATGTATTACATTATTTATTATACATTTTCTGTTTTCTAGCATGTTCGTAATTTCCTATATTTATGTATTTTATTATTAACATAATCAGGTTTCTCTCATCGAATCCATAGTCCTTATTCCTATTTTTGTTTTTCTTTAGGTAAGAAAATATAATTGTCTATATTCATCTTGCGTATCTCTTACATCATTTATGGAGAGAATGACTAAGATCATCGTAGTGGGGATAGCAAAACAAGAACTGTTTTTCTTTATTAAAATCTGGATTGAGTTATTTGTTTAAGAGTGGTTTAAAATTTTCATTTTTATTTCATTGTTTTGTTTTTAATATTATATTGAAATATCGTTAATTATATTTGCGTAAAACGTATTTATATTATCAACATCAGTTTGGTTGTTTACGGATTTATGTAAATTTTTAGTAATATAAATAGATTCAATAATTCTTCTTTCATCATTATTATATTTATATATTATTTTTAAAAATCAAAATCATGTTTATTATAAGTTGCTATGTAATGCCGGTTGATATATTTAATTTTATTGATTTAGAATTAGTTTTTGTTTGTGTAATTTTTACAATCTATTTTATATATAACATTAGTTCTCATCTCTTGTAATATATTGTCTTTAGTTTTTGTATGCATTTTTCTATTTTATTTACTGTTTTTTTAAAAAGCTCTTTCAATTTTTCTTGTTAAATCTTTAATATAGGTTAGTGAATAAGACTTTGTGTTGTATTGTTTTAAATTACTGTGAAAATGTTTGGCATTTGGCATCCTTTATTCTTCATTTTTCTGATTATTAAGTATAAGTTAATTGTGATCTGGTTAGTTTTTGGCTGTTTGTTTTGATTTGTTTTTTTTTTTATAATACAGTTGTAAATATCAATGATCAGATTTTAAAATAAAAGAAATTAATTTACCTCCTTCAGATGCTCTTAAGTTTCATATTTCTAATCCATTATCAATGTAAAATCAGAAATAAAGTATGTTTAAAAAACATTCAGGATTCAAATTGTTATTGCCATCACAGATAGCTGTTGTTTTTCTGGAGGAGGGATAAGAGAGAAAGGTTTGAATGAAATTGAGAAAAATGTCATTGAGCTAAATAAAAATTAATTTTTTTTTAATTATTGGTTTGGAATAAAAAGGATATTGACCTGCTTGCATTTTTTTTGGTAAGAGAAACTTTAATATTGTAACAATGTGAAAGATAAGATAAGCGAAGTTTATCTTGGAGATATCAAATACAAACAAGAGGTGTCATGTGAATTCTTACATTAAGTTTTTTGTAACAGATATAACAAAAATTTACTCTCTTTAATCTTGCTTTCCTTAGTTCTTATATATTCTAATTTACTCCTTATATCTAAATAAAAACTGATGAAGTATATGAAGTAATATATAGTTTGCATTATCCATATTTTTTTAGACAGTAGTTGCCCAAATATCTTTCCAAATAAATAAATTTATACACGACAGAACTTTATTTATTTGTGTAATTAATATAACTACTCAACTTTTTGAAAATAATAATTCATATATCATCACTGAATCTACTTATTGGTCTTTAAGAATTAATATAAGTGCATTTTGTATATTCATATTTCATAACTTTGTAACAAGAATGTTTCAAGGATAGATGATATACTAGGCTGTTAAAAAAGTTCTTGTTCATGAACATAATCCTAAATTCCAACTTTAAAGATTAATCCTATAGGCTAAATGTAGCATTAATAGTCATTGTACCAGTAATTAACAGTTTAAAAATCGTTAATAGATAATAAGCTTTATACACAAAAAATAGAGTGCAAGTATGAGTAGATTTGCAGCTAGAATACTTAGGAGAGAGTTGCCTGAACTTCAAGTCATATCATGGCACAATAACCGATTGGAAGTTGATTTTTTAATAAAACAAGACCGGAGTTGGCCTCACGGAGGTATAAAAGATAAATTTGAAAATTTCATTTATTCGTCTGTGGTTTCATATTTTTTAGTTTAATACTGTGAAGATTTTTTTTTTAATTATATAAAAACCTATTTACCCGCAAAACTTGAGTATTGCGCTGGTGCAAAATACACTGTAAGAATTCCTTAAATTTTTCATGAATAAACAACTAATTGACTTAATATTTTAAAAAATGCGGTAAAAGACTATATTTCTTTTCAATTAAACCCATTTGCTAAGATCCACCAGTCAGAACCAAAGCTATGGTTTAAATTAATGTTGAAAATTTCTCTTAAAGTGTCTATTACCGGTAATTTACCTTAAGAATGTTTTTGTTCCTACTATTTATGTTAATGCTTACTGTGACTACTAATTCTTTAATTCCTTGTTGCACGAGTTGGTTTTATGGGGTCATTTACATTTTTGAAAATTCACATGCAGTGTCAAAAGAAAAAAATCGTGATTTATAGTCTTTTGAAACATTACTTAAAAAAAAGTTTAAGCGCAAATGCCATAGAGGAAATTTGTGCTGTAGAAGGAGAGTTAGCCATCAAAATACTGCAGCACTTTGGTTCAGGCGTTTTAACAATGGGAATATGTTTCTTGCAGATCAACCCAGATCAGGTCACCCATCGGTTGTTGATGATGACGTTTTTCTTGAATATGTGAACCAGCATACACATGCAACTACTCATGATTTATCAGCCATGATAGGGACTTCTAAATCCACAGTGGCTATATTTTAAAAACAAAACATATGGAATTTGAGTCCAATATGACGTGACAGAGGCTCAACCCCAGTGAGTTGATATTACCAAAATTTTGCTTCAAAATCTGAAACATCATAGGTTCTGGAAAAAAATTAGCACAAATGACGAAATATAGATATTTTTTAAAAATCCTAGCAAATATATTCAATGGGTAAGACCAAGTGAAGATAACTGGAGATTCACCAAAATTAGTTTGAGAAAAAAGTGATGCTTGGTGTTTGGTGGAACTTCGAAGGCATTTTGCATATTGAGCTTGTTCTTAATGGCTGGGCAATGGACTCAAACTTTTACTGTGTACAGCTAGACAGAGTTTATACAGTTTTGAGTGTAAAGTACTACTTTTTTGTCAACAGGAACCAACCCATTTTGCAGCTATTGCACTATTCCTGCACATTGTTCTCGTTTGACCTGGGAAAAATGATTGGAACTGCAAGCATTAAATGTTTTGCCACATCCTGCCTATAATCCAGATACTACACCACCAGATTATGGTTTGTTTAGATCAATGGCTCAATTTTTAAAAAGGTTGGATCTCTGATAATTACGACCACGTAAAAATTGAATATGAAGAGTTTTTTACATCAAAAACCAAAAGAGTGTTACTGACATGAAATCCAATTACTGATAGAAAGATGGATGAAAGTAGTTGAAAACAATGGACTTTACTTCGAAGAGTAGTACTTAATAATGTTAAAAATATGTAATATGAAATAGAGCTATACTTATGCAACAATTTTGCTAAAATCAACTTACCTACTATATATATATATATATAAAATTAAACAATTTTTATTAAATTCATTATTCTCATAAAAATTATTTGGCAGACCAACATTTCCTCAGGTTGAAAATTAATTTCCAATAGAAATAAGAATAGTAATATATAATTATTAGATATCAGTGAAAAGTTGAAGATTTTACAAAAATAAAACCTAATAAAGGAAGTCATACGTTTAATGTAATAATCCAATTTATACAATTTTAAGTTATTTAATTAACATTAATTAGGTATCCCCACAAAAATAAAATAATTTTTTTGTTTAACATAATACTTGTGATTATGATTTTAAACAATTTTTTTTCGATCAATTATAAATAATTTTTGTTTTCATATCTAAGTTGGTTAATGACATATTTTAGCAAATTTAATTGCATGAAAATCCTGACTTGGTGATATTTTATAAAGCTTTTTAATATAATATTAATACAAATAAAAACAGTCATTAATATCTGCTTTTGATTCCTTGAGGACTTTTTTAAAGCATTTGAATCAGGAAATATTTTAAAAGAAGATACTGAGTGGAATGTGAGAGTTTTGAATAAACATATTTTTAACATCCCATTTTATATGGTACCTATTAGTGTGGGAGTTACAGAATTGTTTCTAATGTCTCTTGTTTCTCGTTATTGCTTCTCAACCATAACTACTTCTTTCCATAACAGTATGGCTTTTTCAATTTTTTTTTATATATTACTAAAGAAATAATATTTTGAAATAATATAATTAATCTAAAACAAAAAATTGTTAAATTAGATTTTCTGTTTTGATCGTTTAATAATTTTAATTTTAATGTTAAAGTAATTAAAATTTACATGCAGTAAAGTTTTTATTTTATAAAAGTTTGTTCCTCATATTTAAGAAATATTCATTATTATTTTTTTAAACATTATTCCTCGATTAATAGATATATTAAAATGTAACTCTTAGTAAAGAAAAAATAAAGGTATTTCTATTGATACGATTAAAAAAGGATTTGAAACATAAGTTAAACAAACAGTCAACTTAAATATAAAAAAGTAATAACCTTAAATTACCTTAACTTGATCCTTATAATTGTTTAAAAGAATACCAGTAACACGTCCAAACATGATTTTGCTAAGGTTTTTCCATTTATTTATTTGCTATTCCTTCCATCTCTACACATCTCTCTAGTTTTCATAGTATTGCTTTTTATAGGTCTTAATATTGGAATATGTAAATTATTAAAGTTTCCTCTTTATTTATTTATTTTAGTCGATTGAGTGGTTTATCTTTTTTATTTTTATTTTTATGAAAGTTATTGATTGAGATTGGAACAAGTAATGGTCCCTGAATGTATGTACATTCAAAATTTAATTTCATCATTTACATCATAAATACATTGCTGAGTAAAAAATTAAAACTAATGTATTTTGTAATTTATGTAACTAAACTGCAAATAATAATATATCACAAAAAGTAATAACAAGGCAAAAATTACTAACATGTGAGTTAATCTGATTGGTGATCAGAATTAATATCTTCATTAGATAGTTCATAAAATACTGATTGGCGTTTGTTCATACTGCTTTTGTTTTTTAATGATTGAATATGAGAATGATTTATTACTTCATCCTCATCTGAATCTTCTTCAGGAAGTACCTCTAAAGGTTCACTATGAGATCTGTATAAAGGTACTACAGATTGTGTATTGCTGAAATTATTAATATCTAATGCTTTAGACAGCTTGATAAAACAGTCCCTACAAACCCTTACAGGTTTTGACGACAGATGATTGACTAAAAACTTATTTCTTGAACAGGCCCCACAAACTACTTTTCCACAGTTTCTACAGTGATGTCTTCTTTTAATAACAGTAAATTCAGTGATTTTACAACACATGCAAAACTCTGTTTCCATATCAGGTACCCATACAGCAGCAAATGCTTCAATATTCTTTTTACCATTTTTTTGTCTTATGCTGTTGATAAACCTTTGAATAAATGATATCCATTCTTCTTTTTCTATTGGCGTGGCTGAATAAACCGTAAAAGACTTAGTTGGAGTTTTGATAATCCATCCGTTTTCAATTTCTCCAACATTTTCTAATGGCTCTACTTTCATATCTTCTAATGGAATAATATGTTGTTTAGTATAATATTTTTTTCTTACAAGAATAGTTCCATACACCAGGATATCATTGAATAGAAAAAAAATCCTATCTTTAAGTCCTTTTCTACACATTTTTTGTAAAGTTCCTTCACCTACTAGAACACGACCAGGTAAAATCAAAGGTTTACCCAAGGGTCCGAAACATTCTTCAATCCTTTTTATCCTGTTGTAATTTGCAGTACTATTTACAAGTTTATCAACCATAGTAATAAAACAATAATTATCACAAGTATATTATAATTTAATAAATATATATAATCACAGCAATGAGTTAGTAAATGCTTATTACACTAAACTGATATCTTTTATCTCGCTACTCAAGACACTTGTGTTTTCTAATATTAACCCTGTCAACTGATCATTGAAAGCAGTGATGACTAATCACTTATCACCTTTATTCAATCTTACTGATTTGATAACTTTTAGAGTATTTATTTGTTGAACCATAATTTTGAAGCAAAATCAATAATATTTTAACTAGATTAAACTATTATTAAATAAAAGAAAGCCTTCTCTGAACCATATTAAAAAATATAATCATTGTTATAAGTAGTTCCTCAGTTTTTAAATAAATTTGTTTATCAAAATTAAATTATTGATCAGAAATAATCAGCGGTTTATAAACTGTTTATAAATGTTTATAACATAAACAAATAATTAAGAGAGAAATCTTGTTTATAAATGTGGTTCTACAAATATTTGCTATAAACAAAGATTTCATTGACATATAGAACAATATTGTTAGATGGTTACTATTTTCATTGAAGGAATAGATATATATAATTTATAGATTATGATAAAATAATCACAACAGCTTCCTGGAATTATCTTATCTTCTGCAAAGTAATCCAAAGAACTTATAACACAAGTAATATTCATACAACTGACGATAAATATTCAAAGTTCCTTAATATAATATGAGTGATAACTAGAATCTAAAGATATAAATAGATTTAATATATGCTTAATCTAAACATAAAAATTTATTTTAATGGTAAGAATCTAATTGCTTGTCTATATTTCTCTTCACCTAACTTTAATGTTATTTCTAAATGAAGTTTTGTAAAAAATTTCAACCAATAAAACAAAGTAAACTTTAAAAGTGTCAGATAGAAAAATTGCTATTCAGAATCAATGAAGATTTTCTTTTTTTTGTGTATTATAGCCACTTAATCATTTTGTATTTTATGTAAGTTATTATAAAATAATTTTCATTTTTTATAATAATAATAATAATAATAATAATAATAATAATGAATGCATTTAAAATTTAAATCTTGTTTTAAGTATCTAATTTAAGAAAAATAATCGAATGCATTATTCACAACTTTTACTTACAATACTACTTCTAATAGGAATTAATTTTTTTAAACCTTAATATAAATCTTAAGAATTATACTTTAAATATAAATGACAACTCTGTGCACGATATTTTTTTGGTTTATCCAACAGAAAAAATTAGTTCTCCATTAAAATTCCATTTATGTACTACAGAAACATTTATTTTCTATTCAATAATAAAAATATAGACATAATTAATTTATAATAATTTAACTACAACAATTAAAAGTTATTATTTTTTCGTCAGTCTCCATCACTTTCTGTAGATATTCATTTTTAAAAAAAGATTTAGATTTCTAGTGATATATTAATACACCTAAATTACTACTCATATTTTCAGAAGTTTTCATCCTCCAAATATTTTTCTCCTTTAGTTAATTATCAAATTCATTTTTAGTTAATAGACTATTTCAATGAGCATAAGAGCTAACTGATATTAAACATCATTTAATTTTACATCGAGAATTTCAGTCAAAATCATTATAACCAGTTACAAGAAAATTATAAAAAATATTAAAATCAATGATATAAAGTAGTACTTCAAGTAAGTCAATTATATTAAATTTTTCAATAAAATTTCAGGATTTTTTTAAACTTGATAATTGATAATTTTAGTGTCATGTATCCTTTTGTTTTTAAACTATATTGTTCAAATAAATAAACACACCCATCTCTTTTCCCAAGACTTTGTTATTTGTAAACTCACGGGACCTTAAAACTTGTTTTTTTGTCGAAAACTCAGATTTGAAATATTTCATGATCGAAATACTTTTCCTAACTATATATTTCATATGTGGGTAAATAGAAATAAAAACTGTTAGCTAGTCATCATGTTTAGAATTTATTTTGTTAATATTATAATTAAGCAATTTTTTAATCTGTTAATATCAATAATCATTGATTTTAATGCAATTTATTTTCTGTTAGCCAAATATGAATAATACAAAATACTAGGTACAGAGTATATTGAAATAAAATGCAATGTATCTTCTGTAGTAAGTAAATTTCATTTTAAAAAATATATATTTCTTCTGTTTTTGGCTGATAAATAACTACATTTTGATTATACCTTTGTCTTTATAGTAAACAAATAATTAGAAATATGGAGCATCGATGGCAATACAAATATATATATATATATATGAAGAGAATGGATCGGAATAGTTTGATCTAACATATTTTCGATAAAGTGATGGGAATGAAGAACATAAAATGATATCCAGAAAAAATAAAAGAAGAAGTAGAAAAAATGGGTATTAAAGAGGAAAGTTTACAAGAAAGGAATAAATTTGGGAAAATGGTGAAAAACAAAAGGTTCTTGTTGCGGATAAGAAGATTAGAAATGGACAGAGGAGAGAAGGAGGGAGATCAGAGAAATAATGAAAAGAAAATTGGCAATAATGGTATATGTATGGTCCATAGTTGGTCTCTATTGTAATAAATAAATATGTATATAAAGATTCTTGCAAACGGTAATCCAAAAAATGTAAATTCATTGAGGTTTAAAAAATTTGTTTGTACATTAAAATAGTCTTAAAGTACCCATAGGAAAGTAAAGAACATTTGATTCATATTCGGGTCACAGTTTTAATTTCTTATGTGAAAATTCCACAAAATGAATCTTGACAATTCTATCATGATTCAGAACTAACCTCTAGAGCAGTGATTCCCGCAAAGTGACAAGTACTTTACTTAGGGTGCTGCAAAACTATTAAGTAATTTAATTTAATTTAAAACAAAAGTATTAAATAAAATAAAATAAATAATTATAAAAATTAATATTGGTATTTATAATAATTATATGTATTTTAAATTTTTATGTTATTTACTTCTATGGTTTATTATCTCACTTGTAAAAAAGAAATCTGGTGCCCACAACACACAACTTTCACTTACCGCTCTAATTTGAATAGAAATTGTTTTCTGGCAATGCTGGACTATTATAAGTGTTAAAGCTTAAAGCTTATTGAGAACAAATCATTAAGATCATTATAATTACAAAAATTCTATTTATTATATCGACGGTAGGCAATAAAAGTCACTCCATCTGCTTTTATAGACCACACAACTTCGGTCTCTGAGCCTTTCAGTTGCATTCTGTCAACTAACTCCAATTTCAACATTTTTTAGTAATGTCATTTTAGTGATATTTCTAGTTGAAAAAGTTATCTATACAGACAGTGAGTAAGTTGATTCCAGAGTAGGTGATTGCAGTGTTGAAATATCACTAGAAACATCACTAAAATTAATAATAAAGAATGTTGAAATTGGAGTTAGTCATTCTGTCAACCGAAAGGCTCATATATTCCTAGAGAGGTTTAAAAGTATATCTGAATATTTAACATATAAATGATTATGAATTGTAGGACTATTAGTTATTAAACAATTATTTTCCATTGAAAAGTTTACTAAAACGAAATTATGAGATTTACATTGCCTGCCATAGATAGTTCAAAAGTTGTCACACTAATTGTAAGTGGATAATATTGGGATTTCACAAAGGGAAAGTTCATCAAATTATTCACAAATTTAATTTTGTAAAAGATTACTTCATGATTTTTTTGGAATAAATGGGCAATAGATATCTAATTATTTAAATATAATATCTTATCTAGAGTTAATACTCTATAGTTAATATATTTGAGGTTATAAACATATCCATGAAATATTTCTATATTTCACTTCTTCTTTCAGAAAAGTATAATGAAATAGTATTTTAAACAATGGCATTGGCTTGATTTATTGGATTTTAAATACTTTTTTTTTTCAAACTTAGGAAAACATTTATGTTTAAATATAGTAAGAAAATTTCATTTAATTTCCTTGGAAACATGTGATTTACGTTAAATAATGTTAGTTTTCTGAAATTATTATATATAATTTTTTTTGCCACTCTCTATTACCTTCTACAACTTTCTATATTAGATATTATGTTTTCTAAAATTCTCAGCTTTCCAACGATATATTATACTTATACCTTCTAATTGGTAATTCCTGAGATTCATTTTTGACCTGGATAAGTATTTTTATTTTTTTCTCTTTTATTCAATTATCAAATTCTTTCAAAAGTTATATTTCGCATTTTTTCGTAACTCTTAATAATGAGGGATGGTTAATTATTTAAAATAAACCATATCAAAGGTACTTTAGAGGAAGAGGTATATGAACATTGGGAATTTAAGCCCTGTAAAGTGAAATCAATGGGAATAAAACCTAAATGATATTAAAGACCACTTAATTATGCAGTGATACACCGAGTTTAATCAAAATCGTTAGAGTCGTTTTTGAGAAAATTGTAAAAATGTGTTTCACCTTGATATACCTATCTTAAATACGTAATATCAGTTTCGTACGACTTTTCGTTTTTGAGCTAGACTGTTCACATACACACAGACCATTTAGCAGAACTTGGTTATTTGGACTCAGGGGATCACGGTATTTCCGTTGAAAACTCAGATTCAAAAATGTTCACAATCTCAATACTTATTCTTACTATATATTACATATATAGGTAAGTGAAAGTGAAAATAATGTATAAAACACAAGCCGAAATATTTGAGAACCACTGCTCTATAGAGCCATAAAGGGTTGTGAAAAACGACTAAAGTTACCAATTCTTTGTGAATAATGCCCCAAGAATAAAAAAAAAAAAAGAAATTCAGTATTGTCTCCATTTTTTTGCCTTTTTCGTCTTTGGGCTTCCCATCTTGTTTCCATTCCCAGCATTGGGATTAATGTTAGTAGATTCAAGAACAAAGCCATAGAACTAAGATTCATCTTCTTTGATTCTTGAGAAAGTGGAGGCCTTCAGAACACAAACAATGATACTCTGAAGAACATCGAAACAGAGGAATTATAAGGAGCCTTCAAGTTGAGGAACAAAGATGGCACAAGTGGATTGTGCCACAGGTGGAGTATTTAGAAGGTGGCAATATTAAGTTACATGATTAAATATAATTTTATATTAACTTTCTGGACATATCTTATACTTATAGTCGTAAATTGTTAATTACCTGAAAAGCCTGAGGTATCCTTCAGTGTCTCCGACCACAAGAAGGTCATGAGCTGCTGATCGGCTGACCGTTGAGATAACTGAAGTCTGCGGATAATACCTGTTGTTCCATACACCTGTAGAATAATTGTTAAATTGTTAAAATGGTTAAGCCTTGCAGTTGTGATGATAATTCTGAATGAGATAATGACTGATTAACAGGGATAGGTTAATAGTATAATATAGTTAATATTATGATGGTGGATAATAGTTGGTTGTTAGAAGATATTATTGAAGAGAAGTTGGTTTGTAATAATTGCAAGAACAAAGTAAAAATAAATATATAATATTTATTTTAATTTTCTATGTGCCGATGTTTCGGTCTTTGTTTCAGGCCTTCATCAGAGATAAGCAAAGACAAGATAACATATAAATATTGAGAAAATAGTAGACAGAAATAATAATAATAAGTAAGTAAAATAGTACAATTAAATAATATGTAAGCAGTTTAACTTAACATTAATGAATATGTGGAATGACAAATATATTTTAAATATATCATATCTTGGATACAAATGCAAACTATCAAGTATGAAAAATTTTCAATCCTACCCTCTGGCAATTGTGATTGTAATTAAATATTTTTAAAGGGTGAATACAAAATCTTCAAACGTTCATAAAAGCACATATTAGCATGTAAATAAAAACATCCTCGTTGTTTGTGCTGAATTGATAATGGTATTAGAGTGGCGATTTTCATATTCATTAGTATTGACAATATTTATTTATATATCATAACCCCATGCACGTAAATGGAAACAAATAGCCCAAGACAGGCAGAGATGAACCAGGCTTGTTAAGGCTGCAAAAGATCTACATGTTCTGTAATGCCAAAAAAAAAAAATCATAACTCCGAAACCAACCATAAAATCCCAACCAACTTTTCTTCAACAATTAGTTAATATTAGTGAATTAATTTTCTAATCACATATAAATATAGTTACGTGTTATTTAATTATCAAACCTGTAAATTAAAAAATGATAGAAATTATCAAAAGAAAACCATGTTATAAAACTATATAACATATATTCTTGAGTAAAATCAAATAAATTAAACTTTATAGGATCTAAATAAGATTAATGTTAAACACCAGTAATATAATTCCACCAATATACATGATCTGTAAAATTGTTATGAAAGAATAAAAGAAAAATATTTACATTGTGTTGATAAATGGTATTCTTTGAAACAGAAATAAACAGCTTTTGTTATAATATAAAATTTAATGGTTAAAAAATAACACATACCTGCTACCAAAAATCCAACAGAGCAATTTTGAGTGTACCACTTGACATCCTTCATAGTGATAGGGCTTTTTTCATTTGTTAAAGCTTTTACATCCCCTAAAATCCAAATATACAAGATATAATAAATAATACATTATTAACTTAAGTACTATGTTTAAATTTAGAATTTTATTTCAAAGTAAATTAAACTATAGTAAAAATGTTAATTTAATAAATTAACTTTCATGTGATAATTAGTAACATATCAAGAGGAGAAGAGCCCTTCTGTTATCATATAATTTGTTTATCTACCAAGATGTGTTTAAGTAGATCTGCAAATATATTCCCTCAGGATGAATAGGAATTACCGATTTCTGTAGTAATTTTTTTTTTTTTATTAAAATATTTGTTTCAATATTCAGTATGAAAATTTAGTATGAATATTGAAAGTGAGGACTCAATATTGAATGCTATGCCACTGAAATTTAAAAAAGTCAAAATAATCGATTTCGCTTGTGAACGGCTCATATGAGGCTGGTGAGGTATTTTTGAGATAGATTCTAGAACTTAAAGGTTTATAACAGCTTAAGAGCAAGTATTTTTCCAGCATGTTAAAGTAAATATATATATATATATATATATATATATATATATATCCTTTTTCTTTTTTAATTTTTAGAGGTGAATTTAATCTCGTATTAAAAGTTGTAAAATAATTATAATAACTGAATTCTAAACTATTTACATTAATCCATTATTAACTTACAGAACACTAGATCATATTCTGCAGTGACTGTCTGAATATAGTTGCCATCTGTACTCCAATCTAATTGACTTAGTGGCTGAGCTCCTCGTATTTTGTTAATCTTCTTGTAGTTATAGCCATCTCTGGAAACTCTGAACAAGTAGACACTACCATTTTGTGATCCAATGGCTAGCATATCTCCAGCTGTAATTTTAAAGGGATGATTATAAAGACTAACACAATATAAAGAAGTTCAAAATTTAATTTTGAAACATTAGTATAAAATACCTGTCACTGATTTATTGTATATCATTTAATGTGCTAGGTTTTATTGGATTATTATAAAAGTTTTGTCTGAGTTTCAAAAAGTGAATATTTACATTATATAATAATTTAATTCACAAATCTACCATTGTCACATTGCAAAATAGCACTTTGGTTCATTAAGATAGGATGTTTAACCTTAATATATAACATCTTTCTTCTTCTTAAATGGCGTGGCAGCTGCATGAAGCGATCCTTGGCCTGCTCGGTCACTTTGCCCCAAACAATCCTATGTGCAGCATGTGATATACTCATTCCTGCATGTCTTAAGTCTGTGAGGACACCATCCTGCCAGCGTGATCTGGGTTTCCCCTGGTTCTTGTCCCACCTGATATGTTTCTATATGCTTTTAGAGAGCCAATCCATTTTATTCTGTACAACCTAGCGAAGTTGGACTCAAGTATTCAACGAATAACTACGCATTTTTGCGCAGACGCCAAGCTTCGGTTTCTTTGACTGGTCCAAAGATGTGTCTCAGGATTTTCCTCTCGAAGCGATCAAGATTTTGTGCAACTGATTTGTTCAGCATATATGTTTCGCATGAGTAAGTTGCTATTGGCCTTATGAGACATTTGTTCAGCCTTATTTTCTGATTGGCCTGCTTCTAATAATTTTAGATATGGAGAAGTATGCCCTGTTGGCTGCATCTTATTTCAATTTCTTCTACCATCTTTTCTGTTATTGTAGCTCCCAGGTATTGGAAGCATGGAATGACATCAAAAGCACTTTCCTCGAATTATATATCCATTAATATATAAATCCGAATTATATTTATAAATCACATAATCTGTCTAATTGTCAATAGTAGATCTCCTCTGTGATAGAGTGAGGAAAACCCAAATAGGCTTTCTCTAAATTATCTATTTACACTAAAATACATGTCTTGATAGGTGGATTAATTACTTTTTTTTTTAATATTGATACAAAAACTCTTAGTACCTGGATTGTAAGAGAGACAGCTGAGAGCTGATCCACACACCCGCACAGTTGCCACGGTGTTGCCTGCTTCAGCATTGAGTACTATCAGGTGACCATCTGTAGAGCCAGCTGCCAGCGCTGCTCCAAACGGATGGAAACTGAGTGATACACATTCATGAGGGCTCTGTAAATTTCAAATCATTACAAATAATTTAATTTGATGACAACTTATGCATGATATAAAGGGCATAATATATACTAAGATTAAGAAAAACTTATAAATATAATAATACTGCTATCCTATAACGCAGAAATATTTCGAAATAGTTGATTTTACATTTTGAGAAATGAAGTTCATCTAAACTTTCACACCTGTTACAATCTCAAAATATATGATAACACATAAAAAAAAAAAAAAATAATAATAATTTAACAAACTTATAAGAACTTGCTTTTTATTGGTGTTTTGGTCATATGATTAGAATGTGTTAAATGTTCATCTTAAAATTGTGTCTATATCTCGAAGCATAATACCTATCTTTAAAATAAAAATAAAGCTTTTGAAATAATAAAAATGTGTAATTAGTCTAATAAAATAATGTCATGTTCAATTAATAATCTTTCATTAAAATAAATAGAATGCTGCTTCCCACTTTCTTAAAAAAATGACACATAATAGCAGAAAATAACCAATGAGCTACGACACTTTCTATAAAAAGTAAACTGAAATAATTCTATTCCTAAAAGTTATTTAAACTCTTTACTGTTTAAAACATAATCTTTAATTTAATCTGTATAGTTAATAATAGTATGTAAGTATTTCTAGACAAAATAAACTGACCAGTACTGTCCAGAGAAGTTTATGCTTTTTCCATAAAGCAATGTGTTTATCGTGGCCAGCGGTAGCAAACAGTTCATCATCAGGATGAACTGCAAGGCCCCATAGCTGCCTTCCATGGCCAAATACAACCTGAAAATATTATATATCTCAATTCAAAATAAAAAAAATCTTAGCAATAATATTTCAATTATACCCATATTTGAGAGGTGAAACATAATAAAGGATTTTTTTAAAGATGGAAGATACATTTGTAGATTTTAATTTTTTTTTTTGGTTAATAAGATAATTTTTTATCTATAAGGAACATGTATAAATTAAAAAAAAAAATAATTGATTAGTATTGGGAGATAGATGGACTTGTTGATTAAATTTTAATTTGATCAACAATTCCATCTCCCAATACAAATCATTCAATTTAATGTGCTATTTGTTATGTATTAGTTGGCCCATGTGAATAATTTGCACAGTATATTAGTCAATGAAAAAATGATAATAAAATAAAATAATGCAACATATCATAAATGGAGAAATCAGTTGTTATTTTATCAGTAAGTATAATCGACCAATGAAATTAAAATTAATTAAAAACTTCATTTATGTTTAAAAATTAAAATAAGCAGTATGTTGGCTAATAATGTAAGGTTAGCTTAATACATTTTTTTTTTCTTCATAACTTTTTCCTGAAATTTTTAGGGTATGTGACTATTTTTTATACCAGAAGGAAATCTTCAAAATGATGGCTCAATCTTGGGATTTGATGGAGGGTTAACGAAGATATGGTGTAGGAACAAAAAAAAACACCTATGATAAATAATATAAACCCTTCCTCTCTGGATTATGAGATATATATCCCATGGCAGCGCTACAATTAACGCGAGGTTGTATGGCTGCGAACTCTTTGCCTTGTATAATTTCAAAAATGGTAAATTTTTGGGTTTTAAAATGTAGGGCTTGATAGTTCCGAAGGCACTTACTGGGTCATGGTGTTCGCATCAAATTCTTTCCATCTTGAACAGTGAAGCCTATCGAAATATTTATGTCGATTTTTTTTATTTTTGAAAGAAAAATAATAACAGAGAGTACAATTCTCTAACTCCTCATAAATTCTGAATCCAATGTATCCCGTTCATGGTATTTGAGCATGACTAGAATATATATTAGGCACAAAACTGATTTCAAACCTTAGTGTAGTGATATATCTGGGAATGATTTATTTTAATTTCTATCTGTTCAAAAAGAGGATCAATCTATTGAAAATATAAGATTTATCCAAAATGATTAAAAGTGGATAGATATAACTGACCCCCTGCTGTGGTATACTAGATTGAATTATAGTTAGAAAGATGTTCTTTCATAAGGTTTAATGTTACCAATCTAACATTTATTAATATAACCTATATGGTGGCATGCAACTAATGGACTAAAAATCAAGTTCTAATTCAGGATAAAATGATATTTATATTATATTTATGCAATCAAGAAACTACAAATACATTTTTAAGTATGAAATTGAGGATGATGAGGTGGAGCAAGATTAATTACTTTACAATTTAATGAATTGCTAACACAGATATTTACATGAGTAGTTCCTAAAGGAATAGTATAATTAAAATTAAAAGGAATGACTAATTGAAGAAATCTCGACTTATATCTGTTGCTCTCACTTTATAAGACAATAACTTCCTTCCTGTTCTCCAGAATCTACTTTCAACACTACCAGAGCTCCTCTTATTTAACTGCTCCTCCAGTCATCTCCTACAAATACCTTCAACTCCTCTAATCTCTCGATCCTCCACTGGACTAATTGTTTTTTCGAAAATGTTGTAATGTAAATATTACATAGTGAATTTAATATGTCAATAGAATTTTAAATGGCACGAAAGCAGTGAACTACTGTAAAAAATGGAAAAAGAGGCAGAGAAAGACAGATGGAAGGGGAAGCAAGCGCCATGTGTTAAGGACAGAAGCGAACCAACCGGCAAAGAAAGAGGATCAAGACAAGCAGAGAGTGACAAGCAAGTAGTGAGTGTCTAGACGAGTACAGGAAAATAGAAGAATTAAGAGAAGACATTTCTAGAAGTTGAATATAGCAATACATTCAACAACAATTGGAGGAAGATTCACTGCGGGAAAGGGTGAATGCAAATTAAATAGTGAAAATTAAAAAGTGCACCAAGAGTAGACCTCGACAAAACTGAATGGAAATCCATAAATGTATATAAAAATAATGTATTAATATGCTTTTATATTATATAAGTGAGGAATGTGTGAGTAATTGTCTCAACTCAACCTCAAAAATAATTTGTTGTCTTTAAAATAATTATCGTGTGAAATAAAAATAATATGGTTAAGAAACTGGTTGTTTACTTTTCAATGGAAACATAACCTAACAATGTATTTTCATAAAAAAAATCTTCCCACTTCCTTATGGCTTTATATATACATATATATATATATATATATATATATATATATATATATATATATATATATATATATATATATATATATATATATATTTCTTCAGATCATGGCTGCCTTCTAGTTTTTATGTAAATTTCCACATTTAGTCCTGGCTCTTTCGAACTTATAAAATAGACCATGTTTATCATAATGATTTTATAAGCGGATTGTCAGCAAGAAACTATATTTGAGTGCCTGGCTAATTCTAGATAAAGTCTGAGAGATTCTACCTCATAGTACCTTACATCCAAATTCTGCATCCTTGGTATTAGTAATATGCAGTGGTGTACCAAGAGTGGTGCAAGTACATATGACAGGTGCCTGGTCACTGTTCAATGGTGCCAAAGTATTAAACTTAAAAATCCAACTAAACCAATAATATAACCTACATTCAAATAATCTCACGATTTCTGTACTTAGTAAAAACCCTATAAAATGGTGTATATACACACAATACCCTACAAAATGATATCCCTTAGAAGTTCTTATGTCAACAAATGAGGCCGAAAAAGCATAACTTCAAAAAGATAAATATTTTGAAATAGCTTTTTGACTGATTGAGATGATTTTTTGATTGAATATCGTTTTCCATACTTCACAAAACAAAACAGAAAATAAATGTGTTTTGTTAGATTTATGACTGTTTTATTTAGTGTATCTGTTTTTTAAATAAAGATAATTTACAATGGACTGCAACTGAGATGCGTGCCCTGGGAGCCATTTTTGATTGCCTCTGGTAATATATAATTTTCCCAAATTAACCGACTCTAAATAATTGTTTTAAATGAAACATATTATAATACCCACATCACCATCCTCGATACATAGCACAATCTATTGGACAGCTAAATACTCAACTTTTCCTGCTCCAGGTAAGACCTGGGGTTCATAAAACTTCTTACTTTTATTTATAGTTACTGTAAATTTTTATTATATTTCAATTCTCGGCAGTTAACTTTGTAAACAAATGTTCAATATTAAATAATAATACCTGGTTAAATCTTCTCTGCATTGATCCTTCTAATATGTTATTTTTTGTTGTTCCTACATAAATGTTACCATCGTTCCTGCCTGGTCTTTGAGGGTAAATTGATCTCACACCTCCAGCATTTTCTGATAACTGTTCAATTTATAATTAAAACATGAAAATATAATTAATTTTTTATAAGACAAAATACAATTATTTAATTTGAAAACATGCATAACTTTTAAGAGTTCTCATTTAATTCATGAATATTAAAAAACATCAATATATTTGCTTGATGTGATGCATAGCTGTAAATATATTGTAAAAAGAATAAATGGTATATTTTTTAAAAATAATTCAATGGTCAAGAACTATTTTGTATTGGCCTATGGAATAAATTGCCATTCAAGAAAGAATATTTACTACTCATTTCTGTATTTTAAAAGGGTGTTCCATCCAAGACGTATTAGTCTTTAAAAAACAAAAATTTAATAAAAATACTAGATGCAGATTAGAAAATACCTTTGATTCCGTTATTTTTTTGTAGTTTTGCAATGAATCCCATGCGATGATCTTCCTATCTTTTTCTCCTCCAGATAAGAGAGTTCCTTCAGAAAGCATCATCAGGCTGCTGATTCCTTTGTTATGGGCCTATGAAATTAAAAAAAAAAAAGTATTTTTATGTTTTAAGAAAAATTTCTTTCAATATAAAATTGTCAACAAATTAGCATGAATTATCTATATAAAACAACAGATCAGCTAAATAACATTATCCTGAAAGGTTATAGATAAAAGTTCTCCTTCAAATAAAATCGTCACATAGATTTATGATATTATGAGCTATGATTATTTATTTCATTAATATAACTCTAATGAACCAATATAAATTAGAAGCAGCAAATAGCAAATACCATATATTGTATAAATAGCTAAAGCCTTAACCAGGCCTGCTTTGTGATAATAAATTCTCTACCACAATCAGTTGTATATTCAAAGGTAGAAGAAGAAGAAAAATAAATTTTATTCTGGGACTAAGTCCTCTTATAATAACTACAATGTACAATTTAATGACAATTATCTGGCATTAGGAATAAATTAAATTAGATGATTGTCTAGATCTAAGATTACAATAAAGAAAAGGCACTGTTAGATGTATGAAATCATAGATAAATTCAGATGTGCGAGTTCACATATTTGTACACATAAACAATGTGGGTGATATGATCTTTCAGATAAAATTAAAGCGACTGACAGATAAACGTGAACATTATTTTACACATATATGGAAGTTTGATTACTGAGGAGATGGATAAATAAATTATGTTTAAATGAGCTCAAGGATGATGATTTGCGTATGGAGGCTGGTAAGGAATTCCAAAACAAGGTAGCACGCATGGCAAAGGATTTTTTAAAGGAACAGTTCTATGAGAAGGATTAAACAGGTTTGAGGGCTGGGATATCATGTTGAACGAATTGACAGAGGAACAGAGAGTAAAAAAATCAAGAATGTAAGAGGGTTATTTGGTTGAAAAGGTTCGAAAAAGGAATACAGCTTGGAAGTATTGCTGTTGGAAGACTGGATAGAGCCACTTCAATTTGGCATACCAACTGGAGACGTGGGAGCGCCTGGGGACTCCAAAAATGAATCTAATGAAACAATTCATTAGTCTTTTTAATCTGATCTCAAGCCCACCAGACAGTCCACCGTATACAACGCAGCCAAAATCAAAATGAGGGAAAATGAATGAGGAAACTAGGAGCTGACGGATTTTAAGAGGCATGGAATCATGGAATCTTAGGAGCTGTTTGAGGGTAGTAATGGATTTTTGGATTATTTGGGAAATATGATTATACCAGGACAGATTCTGATCAATCATTACACCAAGGTTTCTAACAGAAGTGTGGAAACGGATAGGTAGACCATTGATGTAGAGTAGGGGATATAAGGAGTGGAATTAATTAGATGCTTGGAACCAATGAGAATGGCTTTGGTCTTCTCAACATTCAACTTTAAATTGTTGCTCACTGCCCAAGTATTGATACAATCAATGTCTTCTTGAAGCCTTTGGATTGTCTAAAGCATCTTGGTAGGATGAAAGGAAAGGTAGATTTGGAGATCGTCAGTATATAAGTGATATTGTGAATGATGGATGGAGTAGACGGAGAAAAGAGTTAGGGAGAGCAAAGATCCCTGAGGAACACCACGGGTTAGTGAGAGGATGTAGTGTAGAGGTGAACTGTTACGAGTATATTTGAATAAATATAGGTTTCCTAATCAGAATAAATTTTGCTCTGTGGGTAACCTCAAAGTCGAAGAAGATATTTTTCATTTTATTGATTTGGACCCAGTTCTGGTTAACAAAATATTTTAATAAAAAAATAGATTAGTTTACAAATTATTTGAATAGTAAAAATTGGAATAAACTTGTTAGTTATTGCAACCATGTTAAATTTATATATCGAGTTACTATTTAAATTTGTTTTATGCCACCTCATTATGTTTTTTTTCCAAATGTTTGAGTTTATAACTATAATTTTTTTTTTTCTCTAAAATTTGGCTTTAGTAGACTCTTCTCAGAAGGTTATTAAAAAACCAATGACATTTCTGTTCTCAGTTCCACTGTGTATATGTAAATTTATTATACATAAAGCTAGTCTTATTCTTATTATTTTATGATTGAGTACTTAACATTGAACGAAGAAACTTTTGCTCACTAAAATTAAATATTTTAAATTATTTTTACCTCAAATTCCATTCTAACAAAGTAAGCTCCTTCACTATCAACTGAATATATTGTTATAAAGCCATCTCCATCTGCAGTCACTACATCGCCATCTTGCTCAAACTGGAGGCAAGTAATATGCGTTCTGGATGGCTATGAACAAATTAGGCTTTGCTCAAAAATATATCAAAAAATAATTAATAATCATTATAAAATTTCATTCCTAATTTCCTATGAGGGAGCATTGAGTGAAAATGATTGTATTACTAACTGGATGTTAAATCATATTTTGATGAATAGCTATTCCATTGTAATGCATTAGCAGCGTGATTATAAACAAAAAAACAAAACTAACAACGTCACATAATGATAATAATTATTCCAGGTTATTTATTGACTATGGTCACATTCCATTATAAACTTACTGGTTTGATGATATCAGTTTTTTCAAAATAACCATCTTTTCTTCTGGTCCAAAATGTGAGATGCCCTTTACCATGAGTGATCAGTAGATTGTCATCAAGAGGATGGAAGGATGCTCCAGTTAAATCTTCTTGAAGAGTCTGAAAAAGTAAAAAATAATAGAATTTAAAAATATTTTCATTTTTAAAAATATAAACAGAATGAATACTGAATGTCACTTATACAAATCATATACATTATAGTAAATAATTAACTGAAGTTAAACAAAAATAAATACTTAAATATGAACAGAATAAAATAATGAATCACTAATGTTCAATATTTATATGAAAAAGAGATGAAAAATCAACTTAATTGTTTCATTAATATTAATCTGAGGGACCTGAAGAGAATTTTAAAATCAATTAAATTGCTGAGTTTCTTTCTCATATTTTGTGTTTATAACGTATTTTAGAATTTTATTTATCTTTATAAATTTATTTTAGAAAATTAAGACCAACCCATTTCACTTACAAATATCAATACACATTTTCAACCCTATGAATCATTTCCGAATGGTCCAGTAGGGGATGTGTGAAACCTTAAAACCACTTGGTCTCAGTGGCGTAGCTATTGAAAATGGCGTCTAGAGCACACATTAAAATTGGGCCCCTCTGTATATGCGGTGCGGTGCACACATCACAAAACTTTCACTTACCAACTTTTTTTTAGGAGTAGCAGGTATATTTAGAGAAAGGGAGCTGAAAGTAAAATTTTCAGAGGGAACTAAACATTATTTAAAACAATTAATTACCGTTACGTTTATGATTTTTCACTATGAACCATTTCCTTTTACGACTGTACATTTTAATTTTAAAAAATTAAAGATACTTCAGAGGAATAAATTTTGAAGATTAAGCATTTAAGCCCAGTTAGATAACATCAATGAGAATAAAACTTACATTATATTAAAACCAGCATAATTTTACACTGATATAATGAATTTAATCAAAATTTAAAAATGTGTAAAATCGATGATCTAAAATGGGAATACCGGTTGGTCAATTTTAGTGAAAATGATGTTATAACATCCCGGACATAGACAAACCTTAAAAATAGAAATCCGTTATTGAGATAGACTCTAGAGTGTGTGTCTAGACACATACACATATCATTTTGAGAGACTTAGTTATTTTGACTCAGAGGACCTCAAAACGTATCTTTCCGTTAAAACTCGGATTCGGAAAAATTTCATGATCACAGTAGTTTCCCTTACTATATATAGGTAAATGAAAGCACAGGCGGATCTACGGGGGAGGGGGAGGACTTTCGGGCTGAAGCCCCCAAAATTAAATTTCGGATCCGCTAGTGAATGAAAGTAAAAAAGATATCTACTAAATATAAGTCATAAACCTTACAAAACATGTTTATATCTACTTTTTATATACCGATGACACGTGTATCCTATCAGTTAATAAAGATCCATCTATTGCATCCCAAACTCTTCAATCACGCATCACAAGTCTTGAAAAATGGTGTCAAAACTGGAGGATTAAAATAAATTCCAATAAATCCCATCAAATTACCTTCACTCTTCGTCGTAATCCTATGACTTCCTGTCCTACAGTATCCTTCAACAATAGCCCTCTTATTCCTGTCGAACAAATCCGATACTTAGGACTCCATCTTGACAAACGACTCACTCGGAACCCCCATACCAGACTGAAACGACTAGAAACCGTCCGACGTTTTCGACTACTGCAGCACTTACTAGACAAACGCTCTAAGCTTTCAATCAATTACAAACGACTCATATATATGGCAATAATAAGACCTATTTGGACTTACGGAATTGAGCTTTGGGACTCCACTAAAACCATCGAATTCCTCTCGTATCCAATCCTTACAATCCAAAATCCTTCGTAAAATCCTCAACGCTCCTTACTTTGTCACAAATAAAATCATCCATAAAGGCCTTAATGTTCCATATGTTTCCGATTTGGCCCAATCCAGATACCTATCCTTCCATAACAACCTACACAACCATCCGAATCCTCTCGTTTCAAACCATGCTTTCTCCTCGATCCCTGATAACCCTCCGAGGTGTCTGAAAAGAAGATGGCCTCGAGACCTTCTACTATAGAACTTTAGTTTGAGTTCTACCAATGGGTAGTTTCTCTTCATGTTGTATATGTCATGTTACCAATGTCACTTTACATTTTCCATGTAATACAGTTGTGAATTTCGTTAAAAAAAAAAAAAATCTACTTTCCTACAGCGGTGGGAACTAGTAGCGACTAGGTAAGGAAAGTACCGCAATTGGGTAAAATTTTCGATATGCGTTTTTCAACGAACTTTTACGTTTCAGAGCCCTCTGAGTCCGAAAACAAATTTTCAGCCATTGGTCTATCTGTGCTAATTTGTTGTTTATTTCTTTGTTTTATAGGGTTGATCAATGCTTGTCAGTCTTGCTCTAGTTCAAATCTTGCAGGGTCAATCTTGGTTTTGGTCTTTCGAAAAAACAAGAACAAGACCAAGAATGTAAGACGAAGACCGTTTTTTGACAACTCTAGTTTCCAGGATCCTCATTTGATAAATTAATGACTATTGCCTGTTGACTATAGTGAGAGGTTAAATGCCAAACAATAAAATACACTTGAAAAGTATACTTTCGTGCCTAAATTGATGAAGGAGGGAATAAGATGGCCGATTGTTTTGAATGAATGGTTCTTGACAGTCCCTTGACCCAGAGGATCACGTGACAGTGTTTATGGAAAGAAGTTAAGGTAAAAGTAATCTGCCTTGATGGATTCCCGTTTTCTGGAACATCTCGCATGCCTGGCTATGGAAATCTGCCCCCTCACATCTAGATATTCCGCAGTATAATTCCGACCGTGGTAATTATATTCGACCTTGCTGCAACATCTTCAATTCAGCAATTATCAATATTCGTGTAGCATTGGCTGTTTGGATGGGATTGCTATCTTCCGTGTCTTTAAGGGTCATCAACTTCTGACGTCTTCGGCGTTGTTACACAGTTATTGTGAAATACATTGAACAATGATAGCTTAATAACATAGTTAAAGTTAAATTAAGTACAATAAATTTATTTTTAATTAGAAAATATTTCTATATTTGTCTCTACACATCAACAGCCACACTGCAAAAGCCTATCAGATCAAAATATAAACATTTTTAAGATAAGAAAAAAATGCGTAATTTTTGTTCTATGAGCATTATATTTTTGCTTTAATTTTTTTGCAGGTCTAAGACACAGATATAATGTAAGTATGTATGGTAACTTTTTTAATCGTTTTTCTGCTAAATAATCTTTTAGAGCCATTACTTCACACTTATAGCTTTTCAGTTACTTTGAAAAATAGGTATTAGTTAGGTAAAAGCAATCGAATGTATTGTGGTAACACCCATAACTTAATAATGATTAAAGCATAACAGGAACAGTCAGTTTCCAAAATGTAGATAAACGATATTCCAAATTTCCATTTTGGATTAGTCTACAGTTACGGAATGGACTTGATCCGTAACAAATAATAATAATATTAATTTAACTTTTATTTTGTTAAATATCCCAATTGGTGAATCATGTTGTCGTTTCTCATGACTCAAAGGATAAAAGAACAAAGCATCCCTAGACAGCCAGGTCAAGCTATCTCTGATAGCTTAGAAATAGTTATCTAGAATGTACTGACTGGACAGAAGACACTTATCAAGACTTAGGGAACAATAACAGATTTCAGCAAAAGGGGACTTTCTCACAGACCTCATCTTAAGAATATTAACTACCGATAACTTCCTTTGCCGTCCTCTTCCGACTTCCCTTCACCCCCTTGCTATTCTTGGGTATATAAACCCCATGCTCCTCTGGACTAATCACTCATGCAGTTACATTCTTCAAGTCACACTCTTCACTGAGACCTGGGGTGAACTCGTGTAGTCAAACCATATATCCAAAGTATATTACTCTGTATGTTAGATGCCATTTGTAAATGACATTATGAATAAAACCATTATTTATAAAGTCTCCACTGCCTCCGATTCTTTAACTTTCGAAAGATTCGTTTTTAACTTATTCAATTTCATATGGACAAGGTTTGATTTACGAATGCTTGGTAAGTTCTACGTAACCTGCTGATGTGTAGATCACTTCGTTTCTGAGCTTGCGATTTCGAAGATTCATTGATTTGAAAATATGAAACTAGTTCTTTTTTCGCCTGGTGTTAAATTTTCCACTTAATGAAATCGATCCTGTTTCTCGTTATCTGGAATTCGTCGGCATTGTAGCTTTTTTTCAGTGAAGCTCATTTTGCAGTGTCCTGGAGGTTTCAATTGTTTTGAAGACCGTTTAATGTTATATTCCACTCACCACTCTCTCATTTGCTTCGTCTAGTTCCATGGTAAGCAGTTCCGACCTCAGAGCAGAGGGACCCGGGCATTTGTCCAGAGGTACAATACTTGTACTCTTAATACTTTAAGAGATATTTTTAAAATATTTTTTCCATAAAAAAGTGTTACATTTTGCCATTTTGGGGGAAGGAGGCTTCAGCCCGAAAACGCCCCAGTAGATCCGCCAGTGAACTGTGGTACTATACAAGCTGTTAGGGATAGTATATTGTTCAGATCTATTCTTCCATAATGGTCAGCTAAGAGAGTTCTTGATACTCTTACGAATTTGGACATATCTATTTCCTCATACATTAGGCACTCATTCATCTTCAAGTGTTATTCTCACACACTTTAACTTTAACCTGTACCACTACGACCCATGAAGGGTTTTGCGTTTAATTTAGGGAAAGTACTGTTTCTTATTCAACGGTTGTGCAAGGAGGTGTTGTGACTGAGATCACACTCAACCGCCAGGTTTCCCCCCTAAAACAATTATTTCATTAAGGTTACCCACTTATACAGATTGGGTGTGCCATAGGAAGATCTCCTGACCCCAGGGTCGCCCCACAGCTGATGAAACAGAATAATATTGCTGTCATGAGCCGGGATTCGAACTTTAGACATTGGAAGATCAGTGCTCTACCACTGAGCTACGCCATTAATTTTTTTTTCTCACACTCGCAATCGTAAATTCCAAGAAACATAAAAAAAAAACAAGTCCTTCATCTACCATTACTAGCACATAAATGTTTTAAAGAAATTATGGTACTTGTCCATTAGGAGGCCTGAACGAAACCTTCCTTGTTATATAATGTTACATCACATAACCTCCCTTCTTATCTCGTCAAAGCTTTGAGTTAATCCATTGTTTATTTTTGTTGCATTTCTGTTATTTTCGTCAAATGTTATTAATTGTTGTTTTTAATTTTTAATTAATGTTATTAATTAATTGTTATGTTATTAACCAAACTGTTTTGTTATTATTACATTTGTTTTCGTCTATTTAATATATATGTTGTCAAATATAAGTATTTTTTATTATTACATTTGTTTTTGTTTACAATTTCAATAATATGAATATAATACAATAAATATGAATACAGGAATTATAGGAAGCCTTATCAGTACCTTATCAGAATTATCAGTGTTCAGGTTATAAATATTGGCAGATAGCAGTCAGTGCCGGCCTGCTAGTGAAGAAGTACCGAAATTATTTAATAGCCAACAAGGTGTTTCGTTTCGAGTGTTGCTCGATCTATGAGTGTGAATATATTTAAATAATTCCAGTAATTCCAGTGACAATAGATTTAATCGATTATTCTTACCGCAACTTTGCCAAGAAGATGGCCCCATTGCCACTGCCACACTGATAATATCCTTTCTCTTCCTCCGTCCACTGCAAGCACGTAGCTTCCTCCATTCTGTCAACAAATATTATTAAAATACACATACAATATTATAAATAAAAAAAATATAACAATCAATAATCTGGAAAACTGATTTCATTTAAATGGAAATGGAATGATATCCATATAATTTACATGTCAAAGAAATGGAGTTTTGTTATTCAATTACGGCAATCTGTCGAGGGTTTTGCATATCTCCCAAAGATCAATAAAAAGTGTTTTGAGAAACTTTTATTTACTGAGGTAGTTATTCACGGCTAGAGAGATCTAGTTAAAGAAACTGTTGTTAGTGTCAAGTCTTTATAACCTGCAAACATTATAACATGCGACGGAGATTTGCATAGTCATGCAACCAAGATCTCTAAACACACCAAAATGGCCTTCCAACCTTGAAGAGAGATTATCAAGGCGAAAGAATGTGATGAAGTGAACTGTGAACACGTTTAGTGCGGTATATACATTCTGTAAATTAGTGGTAACGATTAAAGCATTGTGAAAGACAGTTATTGTTTTGTGTACATAGACAATAATGTGTTGAAATGAGGATAGATATAAAAGAATAAAAGTTGTTAGGAGAATTTATTTTTTTAGAGTAGAAAATCAAATGCTTTGTTACAATCAACTCCAGTTTTTGACAATTCATTCTTTTAATTAATTTTCTTGTTTATTTATCTTATTCAATGTATAGATAAGGAAAAGGATTAAGGCCGACTCGTCCAAATAACAAATCTAGAAGACCAGGAGCTACCATTTCATTTAAATGATTTAAAGCGATTAACCATTTTAAATTCTAGATAAACCTCATCTGAACACATAATTTCGGTCAGTCGGTCGAAAGCCGTTGATTTCTGTATGAAAAATTTAATTAAGGTGGCAATATTTTACGTCTCATTAAAACGGAAGAACAAATAGCTGAAATTTGATACGAATATATTATTTATTTGGTAGTTGTAAGTGGAAAAAATTCAGATAGATTTATAGATTCTCTTCGGTTTATTTATGTTTTTTTTGGGATGCTGAATATGAATTTGAAGTTATCAAACGAAATTATCCACTGCGTTCCGAGATATATCAAAAACATCGATATTCCATTCAATTTTTCAATTAAAGTACATAAAAATAAAGGGTGAACGCACCAGTTATGGACAGGGGGCCAGTGATAGACAGCTTGGACTTCAAATGTAAATAATAAGCTTCCTTATTGATTTAAGGGTTTCAGTTTTTTATAGATTGAACAACAATGCCCTCTATTGAAAACTATATGAACAAAGTTCCCAAAATAAAATTTTCAAATGCGTATCATTGTTGTTTCTATAGTGCTCTTAAGATCAGTTTGTTTTATACCTTTTTACTAACAGTTTTGCAAAAAAATAAGTTGAACATTTATGCTATCTTATCTTTATAGTTAAATAAAAGTTTAGAATTTTTCTGAGGTATGTATATTACTGGTATCTAGTGTTGCCCAAAACCGGTCTTGGTCCACCGGACTAGTAAAAAAAAGTAAATTTTTTGAATAAAAATTAGGGCAAAATACTTACCAATACTTGGCAATTTTAGTTACTATATTCAAAGAATTGGTATAAAAATATAGTTTTGTATTTAATTCTTTTAATTTTCCATTCGGGCTTAATTAATTTTCTTCTATCCAAAAAATTACAATAATATCTCTATAGTAATAAGTTAATAGGTAACTGCAAGACTGTTGCGAGACTCTTGCGCAAGACCAAGACTCGTCGACAACACTACTGGTACCGTCTCCCTGTTCATTACTAGAACAATTGAAGTTCGGGGTGCCCATTACTAGTACAAAAAGGTGATTTTTTTAAATGGAGATTTACCTACATAACTAGATATGTTTTCAATTTTAAAGTGTTAAATAGAAAAAGGAGAACCTAGAGATTCTAAATGTGCAACGGAGAAGTTTATAATTCTAATAATTACGGCGGAATAAGCCAAAAAAGACAAACATCCTTTTTGTTATGTCCGTCACTGGTACGCTTACCCTATAAGCCAAAGGTACAACATATAACAGAGGCAAGGCAACACAACAAACCAAAATTAAAATTCGAAATTGTTTTATGTCGTCGATTTGTATAGTCTTAAATAAGAAAAAAATAGTAAATTTTAAATACATAATATTGTAAAAAATAAAATATTGTATTTCATTCTTGGTAAATTTAAAAAAATAAAATAAAAAAGCAACTTTGATTTCGAAGCCACAGTAATAAACTTTTCTTTTTCATTAACTCACTGAAGCAGGTTCCTTTTTTTCAGTCGATTGCGATTGATCAAGAACAGAAATCGATCCATTAGACAACGAACGAAGAATTGTAGCGAAAAAAAGACATGATAAATCATACATTATGATAAATATTGTAAATTTCTTATGAGCGTTGATAAAGATATTTATTCAAGACATATACTCCAACTGAAAAAGCAGAAAAAAAGATAAAAAATATTACTGAATTAATAAATGATCAAACATAAAGAGTAAGGAAGTGTTGTGTACACTTCAAATAATGGGATGAGTCAGAATAAATAACAGTTTTATGGGTGAAAATCAAGATTTATTTTTCTACTACTTACGTGATTTTTAATAATCAAAATATAAACCATAGTTTGATTCTCTAGAAACCCATTTTTATTCTCATTCAAATCGGTGAATGTTTTTGTACGAATGAAACAGGCGATAGTCTGATGACCTGGACTATACGCGATGTCTGGATCACGGGGTTAAGAACTGAGGCAGTTCTTAATGGCAAAACTCTGGAGGGTGATTCTAGACAAAATTTACAACAAAAATGTTCGGATTCATTTGATACATGGGCCGATCCGGAATGGAAAAGGAGTTAAGACAAATTTTTTGTTTTATTTTATGGTGGTTACAGTTTTTATTGAATAAGAAGGAATTGCTCAAAAACTGATTTAGATTTAGAGAATATTAGGCCAGTAATTTGAGGATTGAAACGGGAAATCCACTGCGAAAAATATGAGAATAGTTTTTATCTTCTTAGCTTGTATATATGGGTTTAGACATGTAAAAAATAAAATTTCTAACGCGGGCCACCAAGGGAAAACTTTTTACAGCCAAATAAGTCAGATTTTTTTTATTTTTTCACCTATAACTCCTAAACGATACATCAAAGCGAACAATTTATTATTTAATAGATTAAAGACCGTTAACTTTTGTGTCGAACGAGTACATAAACTTCATAATTTGGTAATGTGGTAAGGTATAAAACCGCGGTCAATGAACACTGATTTTTACCAGATTTGTCGAAAACTGAGACAAATAACTATAAATGCCCCTGCAAATTGGAAATGAGTTTCCTGAGTGGAAAATCCCATAGAATAAAAGTTGTAGAGCATCAAACTTTGTGTCCACTGAGCACCAACATAATTAATGTAGGTCACTTACTCCGAACAAAATCGATAATCTCCCGATGGTCAGAAATTGGTACTGAAGTTAAAAGTGATTTTCAATATTTCAACAGCATGGGTGTCTATTCTACCGAGTTATTTTTGTTTAAAGTCTTTTACATGCAGTTTAAGCCACTTTTCCATCTTTCAGCAGCAAAGGATTTTGATAAACGGTGTGTCGAAAGATACCGAATTTTATAAAGGAATAACGAATTCCGATTCGAGATATATAATTAGCCTTCAATAAAAATGTCAGCACTCAGTGGAAGCAATATTTGATTCTCGAATTATTGGCCGAATATTCTCTAAATCAGCCACCATTTTTTAAAGCAGCGGTTCTGGAACAAGGTTCTTTCTACTTAGAATAACATAAACTTTCGTAATTTACAATCAAACCTTCGCCTGTGATCAGGTCGATTTTCGTATGAATTATTTTTAGTAGACGAAGTTCTCCAACATATCACATAATAATTAACATTTCACTAATTTATTAATTATTATTTATTTGTTTACTGTATGTATTTTTGTTTCTCTGTTTTCTTGTACATTTTTGGCTACTTGAAAAAATCTTCTCCATCTCTGTCCGTCAATCCATCAGCTTCTAAATCTGCAGCGAATTTGTTGATTCTGTTTTTTGGTATCACGCGATATCTTGCCAATTGAACAGTTTAGTCAGCCAGGTTTGTACGGTACCACTTCAGACTAAATAGCCATCCGACTAAAAAGTCTCTAATGTGTGCACAAGCTAAAATGAAGGAAATAATAAATTATGTAAATATGTAAAGAGATTACTAACCAACTGGGAGAAGGCCACTGCGGACACGCCGATCTCGAACTCGCCCATGCCGAAGACATAGAGGGTGAGGAGGGTTTCCATACTCCAGATCCTGATATGTGCCTGGGTCTTCCTGTTCCTTCCAGCTCTTTGCCCGCTGGCCACCAGCTCTCTCGAAGGATGGACATCCATACTGCAAGTAATTATCAGGATTGTAATTATCATAGTAGAGAGTAGCTTCTCATATCTTTATTTTAAGTTTATTGAATAATAATACAATCTGCCAAATTGATGGGGAACAAGTATTTACAAGTGTTCATTCAAACAACACATACATAAAAAAGGGGAAATAATATAAATAATTTAAAGAAATAGTAAATAAAGAAAGTAAAATAAGAAATAAGGATGAAGATTGGTCAAGATGTGCAGTCAAACATTTCTTTATTGATTTTGCCGACGTTTCAACTCAATCATGAATATAACACATAATTAATTTATATAAAACCTGTCATACTAAATCTCCACGATTGTAGTACTTTCTCTTACTATATATTACATATACCTAGTTCTGCCATAAATACTGTTACAAAAGTTGAACTTAATTAGATCATCCTTACCTCTGTCAGTTTTTTTTTTACACGCCAGGATAATAATACCAATTATTTTGTATTTTTCTTTCGCTCAGTTAACATGGAGTGGGGTGATAAAGAAAACCGAACAGCTATAATCGCCTTTCACGAAATTGAAAATGTAGGTAAGAGATTTTCAACACTTTGAAACCTTTGGATACCAGCTGTATGTTCGTGTACCGCACTATAAATAGATATAATGAGACCCTATCTGTATGTGGCAGAATTCGACCGGGCCGTCCCCGCACTGTGAGAACGGCAATTTCGTTTACATCCTTGAGTATTATTTAGATAATCCTTATTTTCTTTACATGTCAGGATAATAATCCGAATTATTTTGGATTTTTCTTTCGCTCAGTTAATATGGATTGGGGAGATGAAGAAAACCGAATAGCTCTGATCGCCTTGCACAAAGTTGGAAAATCTAAGTCAAAGATTTTCAACACTTTGAAACCTTTGATATATAATGAGACCCTATCTGTATGTGGCAGAATTCGACCGGGCCGTCCCCGCACTGTGAGAACGGCAATGCAGTAAGAGCAGTGGCTGCTCGAACAGAAGAAATCCCATTCGAAAACAATAAATCATATCTCGGGAAATGGGAATCTCTGTTAGATCAATGTCTCGCATATTAAAAAGTGACCTTAGCATGGCTGCATTTCGGAAAACGACAGGAGAAAGGCTAACCACTTCCCAAAAAAAAAAATTAGAGTGGATAGATACAAAGTGCTCGTTGGTCGTTACACCAATAGTCGTCATCGAAACATTTTGTTTAGCGATGAGAAAAATATTACAATTGAAGAAAAATTTAATCACCAAAATGATCGTGTGTAAGTACTCTAAAGAAGCCCTGGAAGTCATTGGAAGAGTAGGAAGATGTCAACATCCTTCCTCAGTTTGGTGGGGAGTTTGCTTTGACGGCATCAAAAAGCTCCATTTGTGAAAAAGGAGTTAAAATAGCCGCTAAAAGCTATCAGGACGGTATTTTAGAACTTGTTGTCAAGTCTCTAAATGATACTCTGTTTGCTGGAAGTCATTGGGTTTTCCAGCAGGATTCTGATCCACCTCGCAAGACCAGGTCAACTCAGCAGTGGCTGCAAAAGAACATTCCAGCGATCATTTCTGCCTTGGATTGCGCCTGAGGGAAGCCCTGATCTCAACCCACTAGATTGTCGGCTTTGGTCCGAACTGAGAAGATGGGATGCCACAGAGCAAACCCTGACTTGCAAAGCCTCAAACAATCTCTTGTCCGAGTTGAGCGTTTTCCTCAAGAAGTGCTGCGTGATGCAATCGAAGATTGGCCACGGAGATTATATATTTATATAATCTGTATATATTTCCTTGTAACAATATTTACGACAGGACTGGTATAGGTAAGTGAAATTAATAAAATACTGACCATTGTATGTCCTCCGTGTGGCCGACGTAGTGACGCTGGGCCTCTTCGTCTCGATCGTAGAGGACAGCGATAGCAGCGACGTAGTAGAGCAGCTCTCCTGTCGGCAGGACCCACAAGTTCCTTCGGGAGTCAGTTCCTCGATATCCATATCTATCGTAAAGTAAGTAAAGGAAATATAGCAAGTCTTAGGCAATATACATTGTATTTATCACTTTCGCACCTGAAAACCTAATGTGTTGTTACTTTCCTACCTATACTAGTAAGAAAAGTATTGTAATCGGGTAAAATTTCCGACTTGCAGTTTTCGACGGATCTATACGTTTCAGAGCTCCCTGAGTCCGAAAAACTCATTTTTAGCCATGTCTAATAATAGTCTGTGACAAGATTTTCTCGGGAACTACTGAACCGATTTTGTTGCTTCTTTTCAATAGCTTGCGCGCAATAAATGATAACGCCTGTGTAGCCTGTTTTTTGAAAGGTAATGAAATTCCTTACAAAACTATATAAAAATCGTTCATTTTGGACAACTAATAACGAAGTTTGAGCTATTCAATTTCCAATGTAAGATTACGGGTTCATTTCCTGTTGTTAGAAAGGGGTGAATGAGACAGAATAAAGATCACACAAGCTTCACTATTTCCTCTACTTTTAACAGAAATTATTGTTTGACAATACTAAGCTATGGCAAAAAGTTTTTGATCAGCAATATTAGAGAGTATTGAAATATTTGCACTGATCTACCTTAAGCCGGTTTATGTTGCTTTAGTTTATCAATTAAATCTTACTCAAATCTTTTCTTTGAACAATTTTCAGGAAAATAAATTCTAGTCTGCATTACAGGACATAAGATGTTCCTTTAATGAAAAGGACAGCCTTATGCTGGGAGAGAAAAATTGTATTGGACTGCAAGAGCACGCATGGCTGATGAAGCAGGCGTAGGAAAAAAAATAAAATAAAAAATAATTTTTTGTTTCTTGTTTTTGATATATCTGCTCTGATGGTATCAAGAGACATAAAACAAATAGTTTGGTTTAACAATAATGTCGCTGTTAGATAAGTTAGGTAATATTGTTTCATAGAATTTGTGAAATGTCTGAACAAACCTTAATTATATCTATGTGAAATATTGTAAGCAAAGTACCAAAATATAAGGTAATTGTACCAATAATAGACACTTGGAGATCATTTTTCTACATTAGGAGAGCAAAATTGTATTGGACTGCAAGAGCACGCATGGCAAATTTATACTTTTATCCTCAGTTCTATATTTCAACACTGCAATCACCACCTCCGGAATCAACTTACTCATTGTCTGCATAGATAACTTTTTAAACTAAAAATATCACTAAAATGACATCACTCAAAAATTTTGAAATTGGAGTTAGTCATTCTGTGGTTTATAAAAGCAAAGAAAGTTGTGTGGTTTATAAAAGCAGATAGAGTGAATACATTTTTATTGTATGTCGTCGATGTATTAGACGTTCAGTGAAAGAGATCTAGTACTGCGACGGACTCATCCTCTCTCATCTGCTGAACGAGGATTCGCTAGCAAACTAGCTCCGAAATTTGAAGGACCATTTCGTATTTCACACAAAAGGTCAACTAACGCATCAACTAACGTGAAACCCGAAGGCACACCAGCTGGACTTGGACATTTTGTAATTATAATGGTCTTAATGGCTTGTTATTTGTAAGCTTTAAGCTTTAGCTCCGTTTAAAATGCACTTCAATAAATGTTATAATAGCCCAGCATTGCCAGAAAATAATTTCTATTCAAAGTAGATCGGTAAGTGAAAGTTGTGTGTTGCGCGCACCAGATTTTTACTTCTGAGACTATGTCCCAGCGCCTTATGAATTTCCTCAAAACATTCAAGTCGTGCGGCAGTGTATATATTCTGCCCCGTACGTGGGTCGCTTCTAGGACTGAATATATAGTGTAATACATTTTCTCTCTAATCTATAGGAAAGTCCTGTGAGTGTACACACCTTTTATTATTCTTAGTAATCACCAATGAAAAAATATAAATATTAAAAACGAACTATAAAACATTTACCATGAGAAATGTTCCCTCTTTATCTTGGTGATAACATCACCTACTTCCTAAACTAATGCAAGTAGTGAGCTAAAACATAGCTTTTAAACATAATTCTGGATGACTCTCTTGTTACGCTACGTGACCATAACCTAATGGAACCCTCTAATAGGGGAACGTGAGGAATTGGGTTTCTTCGGCAGTTATCGGCAGGCGAAGCACGTCTTAGGAGAGAATGAATGACATTACAATTATTTTTTTAGCTGAGGACAGGAATTTTTGTCATGGTGGCGTCTTGCTTCTTTTTTTTTTTTTTATAGCTTCTGGTATTCTAATGTTTTTTAAAATAAGATTTTCAAATCTGCATTTATTTAATTAAACGGCTAATTTATTAACTCAATCATCTAATTTATAATTAAATCATTTTGCGATACTAACACACAATTTATTAAATATAAGAATTTAAAAATAACAATAAAAAAAATTAATATCTCAATCATCTAATGAATATCTCTCCCTATATTTGAGTAATGTATTTTGAGTTCTATCTAACTTTAGCCAAAATATGCCTTGCACACATTTATTAAGTTATCAATGAAATTAAAATACTAAATGCAAGTCATTGGGTAGATTTATATCGTTTAAGTATCATTGAATAAAAAATAAAAAAAAACAAAAAAATTGTAAACTGTTGTAGGATACTAAGACTTAACAGATAATAAGACTTAATCTCATTATGGAATATATGTAAGAGGCATGATTAAAGAGAATGGCTTGGAAATGGCCGAAACCCAGCCAATGGAAAATTAAATAAATGTGGTGAAGTAAAAACAGCCTTATGTTATATTATTATTAATTATTTCACCTAAATCAAATAAGCTCAAATAAATTGTATTGATTTGTTATCAGAAATGCAAAATAAAACATGACTTAATGCATCTGAGTACATGGTTTTATGAAAATATTTGATCAAGAGCTTAAGCATAGTCTGATAATAAAATTTAAAAGAGATATGATATATTTATTTGGAATATTCAAAAGTAATATATGTAACGAGTGTTTTTTTTTCTGCTATAAATCCAAATAATCTTTTATTCCAAAGGCCTATATCGTAAAAATGATAGCTTTGACTTTTCCGCCAATGTGGAGTCCTTGTTACTTAATTGGGCTATATAAGGCTTATTTGTAAAGCTTATAATCGTAAAGAGTCCATTTCAAATGTTAGTGGAGAATAACGTTTTATCAACCGGAAATTGAGCCATTTGATGTAATGGAGAGCATTATCCGTTCACTATAGCTTCCTTGATGTATTTTTCTTGTAATCAATGTTGTTTTATCTTGTATATCAACCTGCCCTTATTTAATATATTTTTATTTAATATCGCATAAATCGATTTCATAAAAATAATTTTAGGGGTTATGAGAAATGGAATTGAAGTTATGAAGGTATTAAACTCAGAGAGAAATTTCCGGAAAAAGAACAATTATATCTTAATTTGTCCTTTATGCAATTTAAGTCTGCTGTAAGTGATTCCTTTTGCTGCTTTTTATATCCCGTGTTTTTTTTATCTATTTCATTTTAAGCAGTGCATTATAACTTATATCTCACTCTTGATAGAAGTATTTTGCCTTGTTAAGTCTTAGTATCCTACAACAGTTTACAATTTTTTTGTTTTTTTTTTAATTTTTTATTCAATGATACTTAAACGATATAAATCTACCCAATGACTTGCATTTAGTATTTTAATTTCATTGATAACTTAATAAATGTGTGCAAGGCATATTTTAGCTAAAGTTAGATAGAACTCAAAATACATAACTCAAATATAGGGAGAGATATTCATTAGATGATTGAGATATTAATTTTTTTTATTATTATTTTTAAATTCTATAATTAATAAATTGTGTGTTAGTATCGCAAAATGATTTAATTATAAATTAGATGATTGAGTTAATAAATTAGCCGTTTAATTAAATAAATGCAGATTTGAAAATCTTATTTTGAAAAACATTAGAATACCAGAAGCTATAAAAAAAAAAAAAAAGAAGCAAGACGCCACCATGACAAAAATTCCTGTCCTCAGCGAAAAAAAATAATTGTAATGTCATTCTCTCTCCTAAGACGTGCTTCGCCTGCCGATAACTGCCGAAGAAACCCAATTCCTCACGTTCCCATATTAGAGGGTTCCATTAGGTTATGGTCACGTAGCGTAACAAGAGAGTCATCCAGAATTGTGTTTAAAAGCTATGTTTTAGCTCACTACTTGTATTAGTTTAGGAAGTAGATGATGTTATCACCAAGATAAAGAGGGAACATTTCTCATGGTAAAAGTTTTATAGTTCGTATTTAATATTTATATTTTTTCATTGGTGATTACTAAGAAAAATAAAAGGTGTGTACACTCACAGGACTTTCCTATAGATTAGAGAGAAAATGAATTACACTATATATTCAGTCCTAGAAGCGACCCCCGTACGGGGCAGGATATATACACTGCCGCACGACTTGAATGTTTTGAGGAAATTCATAAGGCGCTGGGACATAGTCTCAGAAGTAAAAATCTGGTGCGCGCAACACACAACTTTCACTTACCGATCTACTTTGAATAGAAATTATTTTCTGGCAATGCTGGGCTATTATAACATTTTTTGAAGTGCATTTTAAACGGAACTAAAGCTTAAAGCTTACAAATAACAAGCCATTAAGACCATTATAATTACAAAATGTCCAAGTCCAGCTGGTGTGCCTTCGGGTTTCACGTTAGTTGATGCGTTAGTTGACCTTTTGTGTGAAATACGAAATGGTCCTTCAAATTTCGGAGCTAGTTTGCTAGCGAATCCTTGTTCAGCAGATGAGAGAGGATGAGTCCGTCGCAGTACTAGATCTCCTTCACTGAACGTCTAATACATCGACGACATGCAATAAAAATGTATTCACTCTATCTGCTTTTATAAATCACACAACTTTCTTTGCTTTTATAAACCACAGAATGACTAACTCCAATTTCAACATTTTTGAGTGATGTCATTTTAGTGATATTTTTAGTTGAAAAAGTTATCTATGCAGACAATGAGTAAGTTGATTCCAGAGGTGGTGATTACAGTGTTGTAATATAGAACTGAGAATAAAAGTATAAATTTGCCATGCGTGCTCTTGCAGTCCAATACAATTTTTCTCTCCTAATGTTGAAAAATGATCTCAAAGTGTCTATTATTGGTACAATTACTTTATATTTTGGTACTTTGCTTACAATATTTCACATAGATATAATTAAGGTTTGTTCAGACATTTCACAAATTCTATGAAACACAATTACCTAACTTATCTAACAGCGACATTATTGTTAAACCAAACTATTTATTTTATATCCCTTGATACCATCAGAGCAGATATATCAAAAACAAGAAATAAAAAATTATTTTTTATTTTATTATTTTTATTTTTCCTACGCCTGCTTCATCAGCCATGCGTGCTCTTGCAGTCCAATACAATTTTTCTCTCCCAGCATAAGGCTGTCCTTTTCATTAAAGGAACATTTTATGTCCTGTAATGCAGGACATGTATCAAGATGTTCTCCTGTCTTTTACACCGACGCGGTGGAGGTGCTTCTGAAGGAAATCATAGCCCGTGAGCATTCTAGAGCATGCCATGGCCAATGCCCTCTAGGTATTTTTACTGCAACCTTCCTTAACACTTACACATGACTTTAATCTCATTATGGACTATATGTAAGAGGCATGATTAAATAGAATGGCTTGAAAATTGCCGAAACCCAGCCAATGGAAAATTAAATAAATGTGGTGAAGTAAAAACAGCCTTACGTTATATTATTATTAATTATTTCAGCTAAATCAAATAAGCTCAAATAAATTGTATTGATTTGTTATCAGAAATGCAAAATAAAACATAACTTAATGCATCTGATTACATGGTTTTATGAAAATATTTGATCAAGAGCTTAAGCATAGTCTGATAGTGAACTTTGGAGGGTCTGTTTTATGATTCTTTTTGTTCAATTCATGGCCAGAGGAATACCTGGTTGGATCATTCTAGAACCTATTCTGGCCAGTTTGTCAGCTTCATCATTTCCGTGGAGCCCGCAATGGCCTGGTATCCACTGGAAAGCGACTTCTGCCCCCTTTTCCTTTAATCGGTTCAAATATAGATGGCATTTAGAAACATTTGGATTTTCATTATATCCATTCTGGAGAGACAAAATGGCTGCCTGTGAGTCAACAAAGAAAGCAACTTTCTTGTCTTTCAGTTCAATTAATCTCTCAAGACCTAAGAGAATGGCTTTCACTTCCCCTTCAGGAAAATAAATCTAGTTCAATTTTTTTTTGTCAGCATCAATAAGTTTTAAGTATGTATAGGCCTTCGTTTGCTGTATGTTGTTAACTTCATATTCTTCTATTACCATTATCCTAACTGATGGAAATTGTCGATGAATTCGGTTAGATAGATAGATGAAGTTATACTGACCTTACTTGGCAGACTTTTTTTTTCTGCCGACTCAAACGATAGAATTGAAACTATCCTATTAATTTTTCTTTTACAGAATATAATATTTTAAGGATACACCCAGTCCAGAACGAGCCTCTTCTCTGGAGGAGAGTTGTCCTGAGGTGCGTGGTGTAACGGAGGATACACCGTTCTTCGAGCTCCTTTGATGGTCAATCTTATCGGTTCCTCTTTGAGCACCTCCAGTAAGGTGTAGTCTGCAACAGATATAATTATAAAATAACAATTAACTACATTAACCATTAAAAATAACAATTGAAATAAATAACTGGAGGTGTTTCTCTTGTGGATTCTCGCTGACCAACTGGATCTTGGGACCAAGCTTTTCGGAAGTTTGGAGGAACTAAGCAGGAGCATGACATAGCCATATAGAGGGAAGAACGTATAAGAAGAAGAAATAAGTAAATAATATAAAATAGGCTTGCATTATATTATTAAAAATTCCAAGGTAAAAATATGATTGATTAGTAAAGAAAAGTAGGGTAATATTGCGCATGTAAACGCTAAATACGCAGATGTCCCTGTCTGAAGTAGTAAATACTCGTACGTACAAGATATCTGTAAGATCTATTATTCAAGCAGGAGGAGCTGTATGACAAAGGATGATTAGTTAGTTTACCGAATGATTATTTTACTCAGGTAATCATCAAAAGATGTTTAAACTCTGAGATTGACATTTTTTTCATTTCGAATGGATTTTGAAAATAAGAACTAAAAGTAAAGAACTAGGGCTTTGAATAAACACGGATAAGACAAAATATGTGAGTAGCTGCAAAAATGGCTTGTTATGAATTAACTTCAATGATTTAAAAAAAAAGACAAACAAAATTGAAGTTTTTGTTTAGTAATATTCTGACCGATCCGGTAGACATATTAAATAAGTTTAAATAAGAACCACGTTGACAATATTTTAAATATAGGAAAGAATGATAAGTATCCTCCTTCTGAGTACCAGAATCCTGAACCATTAATAGAAGTAAAGAGGAAGTTGAAGTAGCTATTGAAAATCTAAAATCTTATGAAACAGCGGGAACCGATAATATTCCTAGTGAACTAATAAGGACATGCGGGGAATCTGGAGTTTCTAAAATACATTTATTAGTTAAAAAGATCTGGAAGAATGAAAAATTGCCTGAAAGAATCTATTGTTATTCTGATTCATAAAAAGAACTCGAGGACGAATTGTAATAATAATAGAGGAATCTCATTCCTTCCGGTATGTTATAAAATATTTAAATTAGTTCCTACTAATCGAAGAACGGAATACGCCGAGGAAATTATGGGAGACTATCAATGCGGATTTAGACAGAACCGTTCAACTATTGATCAAATTATTACAATGGTGTTGTTCACCAGGCTTAGAATTTCAAAAAGGCTTAGAATTCTATTGACCACCAGAAGCTTATAATATTTTAATTGAGCAGGGGTTTCCATAAAAAAATATCAAATCTAGTTAGGATGTGCTTGACGGAAACACTTAATATAGTTAGAATCGGTAATTATGTATCCGAAAAGTTTGAGGTTAGTTTGCGCTTAAAACAAGGTGATTCCCTTTCACCTGTCCTTTTTAATTTGGCATTAGAACATGAAATTAGGGAGGTAATGCGTATCGAAAAAGGTTTGTATCTGGATGGGACAACTCCAGTGCTTGCCTATAATGATTCGGTCCGGTTAAGCGAAGACAAGGAAACTATAAAACTAAATGCGACAACGTTAATGAAAGCCCGTAAAGAACTAAACACGGAAAGGACAAGATATATAATACAGAAATTAACCATATTAACTGAAGAAGTTATCATAAATCTATGCCATCTTTAGTATAGTTGTATACTATAGTAATCTTTAGTATAGTTGTATACTATAGTAATCTTTAGTATAGTTGTATACTATAGTAAAGATATTTTTCTTTATGATAAGAAAAAAATTACGAAACATTTATGATTTTTTTAAAAACATAACTGATCTTAATTTAGCGGATAAAAAGTCCTCTTTAAATGGTTTTATCAATGAAAAATTTTATTTTCCTTAAAAATAAATTTTGTCTAATTTACAGTGAAGCAATGTTAATTACTTAAATTAAATATTTCTTTAGTTATCCATTCCAATTCAACAAAAAACACGACTTATATAAAAAAACATAAAACTTGGATTTTTTACTTTTTTGCTGAAAACAGAACCATTGCTTAAATATTTATTTATGTTTTATTTTGTGTAGCTCTTTTTTGTAGGTCTGCTATAGTGTTGCCCAAAACCGATCGAATTTTGAATAAAAAAAAGGCTAAAAAGTTAATAATACTTGATAATTTTAGTTACTATATGTAAAGAAGTGGTATAACCAATATACTTTTGCATTTAACTCTTCTATTTTTTCATTCGGGCATAGTTAGGTTTCTCCTCTCTAACAAATTACAGTAATATCTCCATAGTAATAAGCTAATAGGCAACTGCAAGACTATTGCGCAAGACCAAGACTGAGTCCGCAAGACTTAGACTTGTCTTGGTCTCGCTTTTGGACAACACAAGTCTGCTATTACTTCTGTAGAAACTTCCCTGTGCTTATGTGACACCTTTTATATTAAGATAAAAGATATTTGTGTAATTATTGATTATTAAATTTTACTTATGAAGTTTAATGTTCATTATGGAGTCACACTTCCTATAATTGTATATCTTATACTACAAAATACATTAATTAAACACAAATTTTACAATAAAGGAAATATGAACAAGTTGCTAAGTGGTCTTACCCTGGTACGCAGTGACTTGCTGGTAAGGGCCATTGGCAGGACGGATGACTTCCGGTTCGATGTAAAGGGCCCTCGGACGACTCTTGCTCCTGGCTCTTCGGCGAACAGCTGGAGTACCCACCGGCTCCACCAGGACGGGTCCTCTTGATCTGGACCTTCTTCGGTCAGGAGACATGAGGACTCCAGTAGTTCCGAGGTAGAACGTGTCCACGTCCGAGAATTCGTTTCTCAGCTGAGAGAAGCTCCGAACCTGCAACAGCTCGGTAAACTTCTGTTCCAGCACAAGATGGCGGAGTATAAGAGCTTAATAAGTGCAGTAATATGAAGCAACTAGTGCAGAATGCGAGACCCCTTAGATTGGTTAGTGAACTAATAAAGCCATTCTAATACTATTAGTACATAGCATATAATCGTATTAGAGTAAAGAATATCGATAGTGAAATAAACCTTGTTCTTTTATGTGTAAAGAATTCATTTTGAGCAACTATAAAACTCCATAGATAGTATAAACTTCTTTTATTATTTACTATGAGATTTACAACCATATAAAAAAAACAATTGTTGAGAAACTACCCACTGGTAGCACTCTAATAATATGTCGATTAGAAAATCATGGGGCCATCTTCTTTTCAGACGCCTCGGAGAGTTATCAGGAATCGAAGAGGAAGCAAGGTTACAAACAAGAGGGTTGCTTTGGTTATGAAGTTTATTATGAAAGGATAAGTATCTAGATTGGGCCAAATCTGATACAAAGTAATTTTACTAAGGATTTTGTATCATGAAAATTGGATACGAGAGGAATTTGATGGTTTGGTGTTTAGTTCAACTCCGTAAGTCCAAATAAGTTTTATTATTGTCATGTATATGAGTCTTTTGTAATTAATTGCAAAGTTAGAACGTTAGTCTAGTAAGTATTGAAGTAGTCGGAAATGTATAACGGTTTCTTGATGTTTCATTCTGGTTTAAGGATTCCAAGTAAGACGTTTGCCCAGGTGTAGTTCTAGGTAACGGATTGGTTGAACAGGTATAAGTGATGTATTGTTAAAGGATACTGTAGGATAGGAAGTTATTGGTTTATGACGGAGGCTAAAGATAATTTGAAGGGGTTTATTGCTATTCATTGTAATTCTCCAGTTTTGACACCATTCTTCTAGATTTATGATGTGTGATTAAAGCATTTTGGATGCAATTGCGGGGTCATTGTTTACTGATAGGATACATGTGCCATCGTCATATGTGGTGATGACAATGTTGGAATAGGTAGGGATGTCAGCTGTATAAACTGTACAGAGGATAGGACCTAGGATACTACCTTGAGGAACACCAGCGGATCGGGAGATGATTTTACGAAGGATTTTGGATTCTAAATAATTGGATAAGAGAGGAATTTGATGGTTTGGTGGAGTCCCATAGCTCAATTCCGTAACTCCATATAGGTCTTATTATAGTCAGGTATATAAGTCTTTTGTAATATGTCGAAAGTTTAGAGCGTTTGTCTAGTAGGTTTCTCATTTTCTCATCTCAGTTCATTCGTCTTGTTTGAGGATTCCAAGTGAGTCGTTTGTCCAGATGTAGACCTAGGTATCGGATTTGTTCAACAGGGATAATTGAAGGACCTTGAAGCTGAAATAGAAAATACGTGAGGTCAACTCAATGAAGCAATGTCTAAGGAAGGAATTAATAACTTCGCAATTCACGGGATATCCCAAAAATAATACGAAAATCTTCAAGAAATTCTGGAATAAAATAAATTCACGAAAAAGAAATTCAGTCACTAGATATGAGTCCTTTGTAATTAAAGTTTAGAACGTTAGTCTAGTAAGTATTGAAGTAGTCGTAAATGTTTTTATTTTTTTTTTTATTTATTTTAAATGATATTTACAACTGTATACAAAAAAATACATCTAGTAAATTTGCACATTGGTACTGCACATGGAACACATGTTGAGAAACTACCCATTGGTAGCACTCTAATAATATGTCTATATTAGAAGATCACGTGGCCATCTTCTTTTCAGACGCCTCGGAGGGTTATCAGGAATCGAATAGGAAGCAAGGTTAGAGACAAGAGGGTTGGGATGGTTATGAAGTTTATTATGGAAGGACAGATATCTGGATTGGGCCAAATCTGATACATAAGGAACATTAAGAGTCGTAAATGTAAAACGGTTTCTTGATGTTTCAGTCTGGTTTATGGATTCCAAGTAAGACGTTTGCCCAGGTGTAGTTCTAGGTAACGGATTGGTTGAACAGGTATAAGTGAGGTATTGTTAAAGGATACTGTAGGATAGGAAGTCATTGGTTTATGACGGAGGGTAAAGATAATTTGAAGGGGTTTATTGCAATTCATTGTAATTCATTGTAATTACCTAGAACTACACCTGGACAAACGTCTTACTTGGAATCCTTAAACCAGACTGAAACATCAAGAAACCGTTATACCTTTCCGACTACTTCAATACTTACTAGACTAACGTTCTAAACTTTAATTACAAATTAAATACATGAAGTAGTCGTAAATGTAAAACGGTTTCTTGATGTTTCAGTCTGGTTTAAGGATTCCAAGTAAGACGTTTGCCCAGGTGTAGTTCTAGCTAACGAATTGGTTGAACAGGTATAAGTGAGGTATTGTTAAAGGATACTGTAGGATAGGAAGTCATTGGTTTATGACGGAGGGTAAAGATAATTTGAAGGGGTTTATTGCAATTCATTGTAATTCTCCAGTTTTGACACAATATTAACTGAAATTAGAAGTTTCAAGAAAATAATAATTAGGTATAACTGAAAGCTGGTTACACAAAGATAGTTTTTTGGAAAAAAATATTTAATTTGCCTATTATTTAAAATAGCATTAGCATTTAACTCTTCCAATTTTTCATTCGGGCTTAGTTAGATTTCCCCCATCTGCAAAATTACAGTAATGTCTCTATAGCAATAGGCTAATAGGTATCTACAAGATTGTTGCGAGACTCTTACATAAGACCAAGACCAAGACAGTGCGCAAGACCACACTAGCGGATCCAGGATTTAATTTTGGGGGCTTCAGCCCGAAAGATTTGTTTTCATGTATACAACGATAATTAAGTTTTTTTTAAAAAAGAGAAAGAAATGAGCTATCTATATGAAATGGTGTTTAAGTGATTAAGTAACAATGGATGTCGTGGCTCTGCAAGAGGTTCGCTGGCCAGAGGAGGGTTCGATGAGGGAAGGAAAGTACACTATTTGGTACGGAGGAAGCGGGAATCATTGTTTAGGTACCGGGTTTCTAATTAGGAATAGATTTCTATCCGCTTTGAGGGACGTACAATTCTTTAGTGATAGAATTTCGGTAGCTATATTTCAGGGACGTTGGTTTAAAATCGCATTAATAAACATACGTTGTCCGACCGAAGACAGTGACGATGAAGTCAAAAGTGAATTTTACGATAAACTCGAATGGGTATATGATAAACTACCGCGAAACTACATGAAAATAATTGTAGATGACGCGAACGCAAAGGTAGGAAGGGAAGAAGTTTATATTCCGACGATTGGTAAAGAAAGTTTGCACGAATATAGTAATGATAACGGGATCCGTCTGATAAACTTTGATAAACACTGTTGCGAGACTCTTGCATAAGACCAAGACCACACTAGCGGATCCAGGATTTAATTTTGGGGGCTTCAGCCCGAAAGATTTATTTTCATGTATACAACGATGATTATTTTTTTTTAAAAAAAGAGAAAGAAATGAACTACCTATATGAAATGGTGTTTAAGTGATTCTTGATGTCCTATTAAATTTAATCACACGAACAATAATACTTTAAGAGATAGTTTTTAATATTTTTTTCTAGAAAACATGGTTATATTTTACCATTTTGTGGAGGGAGGGGGGCTTCAGCCCGAGAGCTCCCCCCGTAAATCTGCCTGTGCAAGACCAATACTCGTTTTGGTCTCACATTTCAGCAACACTAATCTCCAGACTGAAAACGCCCCAATTCCGAGAATTTTCGTAAAAACGTATTTGCAGGTTAGGATGAGATGACGTTATTAATGAAATTTTGAGGGGATGTTAATAATTTGATAAAATGGGGTCTGTATAACGGACTTTTACTTACTGATTTAATTTAAAATGTGTCACATAATGAATTTTCGCAATAAACCTAAGGTATTTTAAAAAATTATAATCAGAAACAAATATTAATCGATTTTTATTAATATTTTACATACAACAGAAGTCGATTTCACAATCGATAATGGAATAAAGAAGCAGAAGTCGATTTCACTATCGATATGTGGAGAATAAGGAATCGACTTACCTCTTGACCAGACACTGTGAACATCCTCCTTGCGCCGTTCATCTTGAGAACTTGCCCCAGATCCTCAACGACATCTTCGAACGGCTGGGTCGTCCGCAAGTTGAGTAAGACTCGGCACTAAGGGGAAGGTTGTTTTACAGTAATGCCGGATAGTCAGTGTTTTCTAGACATCAAAGCTTCATCTTTGAAAGTTTAATGAAAATGCCTTAAAATTTTCCGATTTATCACAATATTTTATGCCGCTTTTAACTTCGGAGTTAGATATATCCATTCTTAACTAAATACTATGATATAAACATACCAATAAAGCTTTGATGCAGTTTCACTTTATTCGTGATGGTTGAGTGAAGATTATTATGAAAGAAGTTGGTTGAGAATTGCGGTCCTTATATGTACAAAAAAAAAAAAAAATGGTTTCAGGCTAAGTTTTAGGCCTTCAGGTTAAGACAAGATCAGTAATAAAGAGTAAGAAAATGTAAAAATAATTTGATTAGTAAATTTAAGTGGTTAAACATCTTCCTTTTTCTTGGCGGACATAAATAGGCTGAATAGTGGCAAAACTATTTCATTAAAAGCCAATTTTTTTCTCTAATATTTGTCGTAAATAAAATATTTAATCGATTGTCGAACGGTTCCGCCGATAATTTCCTCGGCGTATTCCGTGATTCGATTAGTTAAGATTAATGTGAATATTTTATAACATACCGGAAGGAGTGAAGAAATTCCTCGGTAGTTATTACAATCCATCCTCGGGCCTTTTTTTTGTAAATCGGAATAAGAATCGATTCTTTCCATTTATCAGGCAATTTCTCATTCTCCCATATCTTTTTAAACAAAAATGTGTTATATAAACTACACCTTCCCTACATTACTTGGTTCTTCTATTAACGGTTCTGCAATTTGATACTCAGAAGGAGGACACAGATTATTATTTCTCATATTTAAAATATTGCAAAAGTGTATCTTAAATTTACTCAATATGTCTACATAGTCCGTGAGAATATTGTTATTTTCAAGATAAGATAAACCCAATGAATCATCAACGGTCGGATTTTCAAAGATATTGAAAGCCAGCGCAATAGAAAAAAGTATTGTAAATTTTGAGATAAAAATCGCATGTTAACCGGAGCGATCTGGGATCAGAGTACTAACACGGAGAAGAAAGAACAATAACGAGTTCACAGAAACAGATATTTCAATATCTCATGATATGAAGAAAACGAGGTTAAGATGGGTGGGGTATGTTGCCCAGAGAAATCCATCTAGAAGCTTCTGGACTGCAACGAATGCCTCAATAATAGGCAAAAGACTACCTGGAAGATCAAACATTAGGCGGTAAAAGATCTACAAGGTCTTTAACGCCAACAGAAAAAATACATATATTTTCCATCCATTATTTATTAATATTATGTTTAACTACTTAAATAGACTAGACCAATTATTTTTATACATGCCGATTTAATTTTTTTTTTTTTGTTATATGGTCTTTGCTTGACCATGATGATCGTCTAAAACTTAGGCCGGCACAAAGAAAATAAATATTTTTTGTTTACTTATAACTACTACGATCCTCAACCAACTTCTCTTATAACTTTTCTTCAAGCTATATTAGTGTGCCTCCCCAGTACCTGCACAGTATGATCGTGGTTGTTGATGATCCTGATCACCCTCCCAGAACTGGGCTTGGTGGTGTGCTCCGGGTCCGTCATACCCGGCTTCCTCGACGGTACGGGGGGCTTGCTCCAACCAGGACGAGGAGTCGCGTCAGGAGGGTACCAGGCACCTCCGTTCTTCTTGCCGTAGCTGGCGTTCTGGAAAGAGATCCGCTACATGTCAATCCGTCCGCGTTTCGAAGTTTTGATACCAAATAACTCCTTTGATGTCTTTCATTGAATAATGTCGATGAAAAATCTAATAAGTTCAGTGTCTATAAACATTAATTCCTTTTTCAAGCCTTGTTATGTTTAAAAAAATAAAAAGACACAGAAACATTAAGTTATACGGATCTTGATAAATTTATTATTATTTTATTTTATTTGTTTGTCTACAAAATATGTATTTGCGCCTGTCAACTTATTGTTGACAATCAGCAAATGTGATGGCGACACATGAAATAATGACATGACAGGCATGGGGAAGAAAAGTACTCAGCAGGACCTCTTCCCTAACTTGTTCCAATTACTTAGGTTGTTTAAGGAAGGAGATCCCTCATCCAACGCCTTTTTAGTCTCCTCCTCATGTTCTGAGGTATGTCAGCTGTGGCCATGTCTCTTATTAGTCTGTTATTATGTCATTTAAATTTGTGTAAATCGTTGATAAAGGTCGTTATATGTTGGTCAACTGTTGGAAAGTGGAGTTCAGTATGTAGAGTTTTGTTAGTCACGTACCAAGGTGCTTTTGTTATGAGTCGCAATAATTTGGACTGGAACGTTTGAAGTTTTTGTAGGTGGGTCTTTTTAGCGATGCCGTATATTTGTGATGAGTATGTCCATATGGGCTTAAATAAGTATGTATATGTATTCAGTTTCTGTTACTGAATTTATTATTAAATCTGTTTTTATTAAGGAATAATATATTCTATTGATAAGTACTAAAGATATGAATGACAAATTCATACCACATATACGACATGTCAATAAAAAAATCTGGAGCAACACACAACTTTCACTTAACGCTCTACTTTGAATAGAAATTATTTTCTGGGAATGTTGGGCTATTATAAAAAGTGCATTTTAAACTGAGCTAAAGCTTAAAGCTTACAGATAACAAATCAGTAAGACCATTATAATTACAAAAAGTCTATAAAATTCTAGTCACTCCATCTGCTTTTATAAACCACATAACTTCGGTCTCTGAGCCTTTCAGTTGCATTCTGTTAACAAACTCAAATTTCAACATTTTTTAGTAAAGTAATTTTAGTGATATTTCTAGTTGAAACATTTATCTATACAAACAGTGAGTAAGTTGATTCCAGAGTAGGTGATTGCAGTGTTGAAATATAGAACTGTGAATAAAGGTATAAATTTTGCCACTAGATACTTCACTAAAATCAGAGATGTCAGACATGACTTTTCTATCTATTTTTAAAAAAATACAACTTTAAATGTGTCCATTAGGAAAAAACAAATATTCGAAAAAACGATTTATTCGATGAACAAAGCAATAAAAACGGGCAAGTGAACGACCATTAAAATCAGCTTATAAAAAACAATACGATGTAACTTTGCTAAAAAATTTTTGACAATTTTAACAGAAATGTAATGACCTTTTCAAAAGTAGGCTTCAAAATAGACTCAGAAACGTTGAGATCCGTTGAAAACCGATAGAATGTATACGTGGTGAGTTAGGCCCCCAAAAAATTTTCTTTTGTGTATAACTTTTTTTCATGAATTGTGTCGGGGATTCACTAAATATAAGAAAATATTATTTTGGATACTTAGAGATTATGAACGAGTACCGCGCGTCCTTCACGTTCTTTAGTTTTGTATTTAGATTTTGATTGAAAAGTTTCTCCAGAACGGACTGCACACAGTGGTACCAAATGGACATGTTCTCTCGATTAAAACTACTGCCAGATTTTCTTGTTGTTGAATTGCATGTTCTTGAATTTAATTAAGTATTGAAAAATTGAATAATAGAGGCTGAATTTGGCTGACTAATAATTTCAGGATTCACTGAATTGTTATAAAATCTTTGTTAATGCCCACAAAAATAATTTTCCACTTTTTTAAGGACAGACATGCGGGTCGATTGAGCAATAAAAACACATTTAGTTTGCTCATCGGAGACCATTTCACATTGTAGGTAATTTTGGAAGTTCCATGGCAATTCTGTGCACTTCCTCTACTACAAATTTTGCGATTCCATCCATCCTTTGAAAATTTTACGAAAACATTTATTGAGATGTCTATATCAATAATTAACAAACAAAAGTTGCCACCGTTGACTTGCAATTAGTATTTGTCGACGTTTCTCGATACCTGTTGAGCGGAGATAAGCATGATAATTACCAGGGGTGCCCATAGACAGGTTTTATGGCACAACTTGGGTCATAAGGTTTTTTTTGGGGAGTTTTCAATTTTAAGAGAATATTTAAACTAGGGAAAAAGGCGCACTCAGGTATGCGTGCATATAATAAAATATCTAAGGGTGCTATAAAATATCTAAGCTGTATACCTGGAAGAACGGCAGGTATGATTTTCTTATAAGTGCTCCGTATACTCAGTTTCTGCGTTAACTCAAAAATGTCGGCATGCCGTACCTTCTATTTGTGTATATAATAAATTCAACTAATGCCGTGTCTTTGGCAACAAGACACGGAAACAAATTTAAAATAAAGTAGCAACAAAAAAATCTTATGAAATATTATCATCAGTGACAGGTCGGTCCAACATTCTAAAAGAAACTAATTAGGAATCAAAGACTAATTTCTCCACCCTCAAATTTATTGCCTCCTCCCATATTTTAATATAATGTACCCCCTTTTGGCAATGCTCTCGCAATTATTTCAGATGAAACTCTCATTTAAAATGATAAAATATTTTAAAACAAAATAATAATGAATTGGACATACGCAGAGCCTTGCCTCCTCTAAATATTACTGACGTTACTCATTGATTGTAATTGCCTAATGTATCGTGCCTTTAATATACTCGAGATACAAACCAATATTATATCTACTATATTTTAAACTAACATTGATATTATATCTCTTATGGATACATATTAATTATATAAGTGAGCAACAATATTTCTTTTTTTTTTGGGTGGGGCATGCGCTATCGGTCTTGTGGGGGGGAGGGACATGGGCATTCCTGATAATAACTATAATGACCGGATTAACAATAAACGTTAATGTAGTTCTATGTCATACATTATATATCAAATAAAATAAAAAAGGAAAGATAAAAAATCGGTAGGATGTGCAGTCAAAAAATTATCAATTATAAGAATGAAGAACTATTAGGAAAATGATGAAAAATTCATTGATGAAAATTAACCGACACACGTCCATATATATATGTATATATATATATATATATATATATATATATATATATATATATATATATATATATGTATGGCGAAACACGCACTGATGATGACCCACATATTTGGATTGAAACGTCGGCACTAATAAAAACCTTATAATAACTGCGTCCTGAATATTTATCAACCCATATTCAGGATATATACATGTATGCCAAATAAGATATTATACTTAGGTTTTTTTTTATCTTGATCAATTTGAAATTTGATTCATTCTACTGAAAAACTAGTTTCTCGAAGACGTAGATTTTGTTTATTATAAATTTCAGATAATGCCAATATTATTAGATTTTCCGCGAGCAAAATAATATTGTATTTTTTTAAAAATAATAGTGCATGAAACAGGATTCATTCAGAACTTATGAATTTAGTATCAAATTATTTTATCTTACCTTATTTTATAAATGCTTCTTTGGACACGTATCGGTTGATTTTCATCAATGAATTTTTCATCATTTTCCTAATAGTTCTTCATTCTTATAATTGATAATTTTTTTACTGCACACCCTACCGATTTTTTATCTTTCCTTTTTTATTTTATTTGATATATAATGTATGACATAGAACTACATTAACGTTTATTGTTAATCCGGTCATTATAGTTATTATCAGGGATGCCCATGCCCCTCCCCCCCACAAGACCGATAGCGCATGCCTCTCCCAAAAAAAAAAGAAATATTGTTGCTCACTTATATAATTAATATGTATCCATAAGAGATATAATGTCAATGTTAGTTTAAAATATAGTAGATATAATATTGGTTTGTATCTCGAGTATATTAAAGGCACGATACATTAGGCAATTACAATCAATGAGTAACGTCAGTAATATTTAGAGGAGGCAAGGCTCTGCGTATGTCCAATTCATTATTATTTTGTTTTAAAATATTTTTTCATTTTAAATAAGAAGTTCATCTGAAATAATTGCGAGAGCATTGTCAAAAGGGGGTACATTATTTTAAAATATGGGAGGGGGCAATAAATTTGAGGGTGGAGAAATTAGTCTTTGATTCCTAATTAGTTTCTTTTAGATTGTTGAACCGACCTGTCACTGATGATAATATTTCATAAGATTTTTTTGTTGCTACTTTATTTAAAATTTGTTTCCGTGTCTTGTTGCCAAAGACACGGATTAGTTGAATTTATTATATACACAAATAGAAAGTAAGGCCTGCTGACATTTTTGAGTTAACGCAGAAACTGAGTATACGGAGCATTTAAAATAAAATCATACCTGCAGTTCTTCCAGGTATCTGGCGCACTTAGATATTTTATTACATGCACGCATACCTGAGTGCGCCTTTTTTTTCCTGGTTTAAATATTCTCTTAAAATTGAAAACGCATATAACCCCCCTCAAAAAAAAAAAATCTTATGACCCACGTTGTGCCATAAAGGGGACCCTACACGGTCAATCGGAATTGCACTAATGACGTTGAATGATTGATGGCCTAACAACCACTATAAATTTCTGATTTTCATTATATGTAAATAGTTAAATAATTTTTCATATCCCTTGTTTATAATTTTAAACCATCTTCAACTATTTCTTTTAAATATACAAGTGGGCAACAAATAAAAAAAATAAATGAGGAAACTTCACAATTTACTTTAGGAAAAAAAAAAACTTTAACGTTGTGTATATTTATCAGTTCTTTTCCCATTTTCCTCAACAAATTTATTATTTTCGCACTACCTTTCCTTAATTTTTGTAAGTAGTAGATTTATATTTTACTCACTTTTGTCAAAACGATTTTCTTTGAGACTAACCTTACTACTAGATAGGTTAGTTTACCTAGGTCTCGTTATTAAGTAAATAGTTGTTTATATCCCTAGCTTATATTTTTATTAACCATTTTCAACTATTTTTCTTTAAATAGTCAAGTAGGCAATAAATTGGAGAGAAAAAAATGTGGAAACTTCACAATTTACTAATAGAAAAAAAAATCTTTAACTGTTGTGTTTATTTGTCATTAATTATTCCATTTTTCTTAACAAATTGATTATTTTCGCAATACTTTTCCTAGATTTTTGTATGTAGTTGACTTATATTTTTCTAACTTTGGTCTAAACGATTTTCAGGCACTAGGAAGTAATTATTATATCTCCGTTTTTCTCTTGATGCCCAATATTATAAATGACAATGTCCAAATAAGCATATCTATGCTGTTTCTTTGTTTACAACTGAGCTAAATTGGTATCAGCAACGATAAGTAATGATCAGTAATGATTGAACATGTAAGGGTCTTCATGATCAAAGCGATCGCGGGCAATCATGGCACTTCTTGTGACGTTCATTCATGAATTACCGTGTAGGGTCTGCTTAAAACCGCTCTGTGGGCACCCCTGGTAATTATCATGCTTACCTCCGCTCAACAGGTATCGAGGAACGTCGACAAATATTAATTGCAAGTCAACGGTGGCAACTTTTGTTTGTTAATTATTGATATAGACATCTCAATAAATGTTTTCGTAAAATTTTCAAAGAATGGATGGAATCGCAAAATTTGCAGTAGAGGGAATGCACAGAATTGCTATGGAACTTCCAAAATCACCTACAATGTGAAATGGTTCCTTATGATCAAATTAAATGTGTTTTTATTTCTCAATCGACCCGTATGTCTGTCCTTGAAAACGTGGAAAATTATTTTTGTGTACATTAACAAAGATTTTATAACAATTCAGTGAAACCTGAAATTATTAGTCAGCCGAATTCAGCCTCTATTGTACATGTTTTTCAATACTTTAATTAAATTCAAGAACATGCAATTCAACAACAAGAAAATATATATATATATATGGACACGCACTGATGATGACCCACATATTTGGATTGAAACGTCGGCACTAATAAAAACCTTATAATGACTGCGTCCTGAATATTTATCACCCATATTCAGGATATATATATTATATATATATATATATATATATATAAGTGCCAAATAAGATATTATACTAAGGTTTTTTTTTATCTTGATGAATTTGAAATTTGATTCATCCTACTGAAAAACTAGTTTCTCGAAAACTGGTATTTTTTTTTATTATAAATTTCAGATAATGCCAATATTATAAGATTTTCCGCGAGCAAAATAATATTGTAATTTTTTAAAAATAATTGTGCATGAAACAGGATTCATTCAGAACTTATGAATTTAGTATCAAATTATTTTATCTTACCTTATTTTTTAAATGCTTTTGTGGACACGAATCGATTGATTTTCATCATTTTCCTGATAGTTCTTCATTCTTATAATTGATGATTTTTTGACAGCACACCCTACCGATTTTTTATCTTTCCATTTTTATTTTATTTGATATATAATGTATGACGTAGAACTACATTAACGTTTATTTATTGTTAATCCGGTCATTATAGTTATTATAAGGGATGCCCATGCCCCTCATCCTCCCCCCCTCCCACAAGGCCGATAACGCATGCCCCCTCCCAAAAAAAAAAGAAATATTGTTTCAATAATGATTTCACTGATTGATTTTTAGGAAAATGAATCTAATTCATTTTTTTTCTAATGGACACATTTACAGTTATATATTTTTTAAATAGATAGGAAAGTCATGTCAGTACACACACTCGATTTTTTATTTAAATCATTGGAAACAATATATAAATTGTGAGACTCTTGCGCAAGACCAAGACCAGGACCAAATGCGATAGACCAAGACCAAGACCGCTCCGGTCTCGTCTGGGTCTTGCGACAACACTCATGTTAGGTTGTTTATTGCCAACCAAACATATGCAGTTATAGCGTAAGACCGAGCCATATTTTAATCCATATTTTTACATATGGATTAAAATATCTCAGAAACTATAAATTGGGCCTGCATACTGTAAGCGAGAAAATTGTTCAACATTTTATCCTCTCTATAATAGGTTATAATTCAAAATTGTAAATTTACGTGACACCGTGTTAGTGAGGCGAAAAGGGAAAAATAGTGTTAAAAACCAAATGATAAGGTTAATTGAACACATGGATGAAAATATTTCAGATACTAAAAATCAGATCTATATACTATAAGCGAGAGAAATGTTCAGTATTTCATGTTCTTTGTAATGAGATAATATTTATAATTTCTATTTCATATTATTAATCTCGCCTTATTGATGTTTTCATTTATATCGTATGGTCTAAAGCACACACCTTAGTTTTTTTATTTTTTTATTCTCACCCCATGGATTAAAAATTTAAATATATTGTTTTAAACAATTACAAATTTAAGGTTTCTCCCAAAGTATCATTTTATTACACATAATATACTAACACAGCTAATATTTGTGCTTGCTTAGACAGATAGATTACTTATAATTATACGGAGTGCATTGAATATTTTTCAGAATATTAATTTCACCTTAAAATATGCTAAAATATTCAGATAGAGTAGATAGATAAAGTTACATTAAAGTACAAATATAGATAAGAGAAAATTATGATTACAAAAATAAGTCAACTTATAATAATTAGCAAGGTTTAATGGCGGTCTTGTGCCTCAAGGTCTTAAAGCCTGACTTTGGTAGTCACCAAATGTTAAGGTTACGTTTAGATTTTATCTTTTGTGATTAGTCACGGGCACACACGAGGTCTTGAAATATCAACATGCGACCACGTTTCAATCGAAATATAGAGATTCGTATGGATTTAAAAGAGAAAATACGAATCAAATCATTTTAAATAATCATTAATGAAGAGAAAAACAGTTGGGGTGATCAGTCAAATAAGAAGGCAAAAATAAATTATACTATTTATTTTGGCATTAGCCGACGTTTCGACCTGAAGTTCAGGCCTTCATCAGGGCTAAGAAAAAAAACCAGATAACAAGGTATGAGAAACATAAGTTGTGTAGGTAAAAAAAATATTAAAGTAAAATTCAGTTGTTAGAATAATGACAATAGTAAAATGGGAATATTAGAATAAAGTGTAAAAATAGAAAAATGTGAAGTTATATAAGAAATGGAAATAAACAGTAAAATTAAGATATTGTGAATAGAATAGTTAGATAGAAAATTTATTAATTAACTATTATATTAATTAACACTATATTATATAAATTAACTATTCTATTCACAATATCTTAATTTTACTGTTTATTTCCATTTTTATATAACTTCATATTTTTCTGTTTTCACACTTTATTCTAAGATTCCCATTTTAATACTTATGTCACCTTTTTTGATTATGTTTACTTCATCATTCCACACTTTGTACCGTTTATTATCGTTTATCTCTTAGCTCTTACTATTGTCATTATTCTAACAACTGAATTTTATTTTAATTTTTTTTTTTTAGTTATACTACTTATGTTTATCATACCTTGTTATCTGTTTTTTTCTTAGCCCTGATGAAGGCCTGAACTTCAGGTCGAAACGTCGGCTAATGTCAAAATAAATAGTATCATTTATTTTTGCCTTCTTATTTGACTGATCACCCCAACTATTCTTCTCTTCATTATTCACGACAGTCGACCATTTACCAATTTTAAATAATTAAATAGGCAAACACAAATCGGTTCAGCCCCTTTTACTCCCCTATTATTCAACTGATTTTCTTCCTTCTTTTTTTTTTTGTTTAATAGATATTGACGAGCTTTAGTGTTATCAATAAATAAAAATATTAAATAGTATGTAAACAATAGTTTATTCGAAACGGCTTATCTCCGAAAGTTTTTTACCGATATCTTTTAAATTTTGACACAACGTCGCAATAATATTTAGAAGTTTTTTTGTATACGTTTCATTATCATCTTTCCTTTCGAAATGGAGGCCGAAAAACGTGATTCGCTTTAGAATGTAGCGCTAATACGGCTTCAACGATTTCAATGAAACTTGGCTAAAGTCTTCCCCTTGAAACCTTTATAATTTATGTATATAACATACTTTCCCGAAAATGAGCTCCATACATTTTTATAATGAATGCAATATTTCATTTGCGTATAACTCAAAAAGTACACATTTTTTTTATCGATAATACCAATACTTGAAAGCTTCCTTGATTTTATACAAATAAAAAAAATAAGTCATCAAAATCGGACTATTTGTTGCAGAGATATATCATTTTAAACATTTAGTAATTTTTCTTTTGCAAATTTGATTTCTTTTTTTGATAAATCGAAAACTTTTCATTTACTGAGGTAATTGGGTCTATTATTTGAAGAGATGATATCATGTTATGTTAGTGGAATGATACCTCATAAATTAAATTTAAAAATATATGCTATGGTTATACTCATTGTTTACTTAAATACTACACGAGCAGTAGTTAATGGAACACGAATGAGAGTGAGGAGCTATTTTAAATAAAATAATTTTAATTCCAAGAATTAATTTAATATTTTCTGGATACAATATTTCCGTTCGAATTTCAAAGAACAACGTTCTTATTAGTAACTGGATTTGCTATGACCATAATCAAATCGCAGGATGAAACTTTTGTAAAAAATTATTTATTATTGGGACGTCCCATGGACATTTATATGTAGCAGCAAATAGAACAAGTTAAAATTAAAATTTATATTTCCAATGGCTATCGTCAAGGTTATGTATTAAACAATAACAGAACATTAAAGAAGAATATTTTTTTCAGAGAAGTTCTGCATAAAAATGGATTTAAACTGAGTTGAAATTGCTAATTTAAATTTATTTTTTCCTTGCTTAATCATAACATTAATTTATTGTGATAATAACATGAATAAATTAAAATGAAAATTAAATATTTTTGAATGAGTCTATTCTGTATCACTTATAAATAATTTTAAATGACTTAATCTCGATTTTTAATTGAAATTGAAATTTTGTTTATATTAATAAATGAGGATTTTTAAATCGTGATTTACTCTTTATTTATTTTTTATTTAATTATATCTTTTCCTCAAATTTTTAATGGCTATGGTCGAATTTCAACCACTGGCGAACACTAGTTTACTTAAATATTCCGTCGTGTTTATATAAAATATTTTCTTTTCACGCGATCGTTTGTATTTGTGTAAGTAGAGGGAAATATTTAAAGAAGTGAAAGCAAACTTCAAGAGCCAAGAAAAAGTTTATATAAACATTAGTCAGGCTTTCGGAGGGAAACTAGGAAATATAAGTTTTTGAAGGAAGCCGACTGTTTTATATAACATGGGTGATAAATATTCAAGAAGGAGACATTCTGAAGTTTTTATTAGTGCCGGCGTTTTAACCAGGTATTCAAGTACTACCTTCAGTGCTCGAAACATGCCCTAATGGGTGATCTACATTTTTGGGCACTAATAAAAACTTCAGAATGACTGCGTCCTGAATACATTTATCACCCATAAAAGTTTACGTTTTATGTATAATTTTTTTTTTAAGTCTGTCATGTTTTTTGTTTAATAGGAAGCGACAACTAAAGAAATATTTATTTTAAGTAATTAATTAATTAACCATTACTTCACTGTGAAGTAGATACAATTTACTTCAAATAAAATTAATGTTTGTCAATGATAAAACCACCTGAATAGGACTTCTGAGCGGCTAAACTAAAATAAATTCGCTTTTCAAAAAAATTATAAAATATTGGCTTTTTTTTTATTATCCACCAACTATACTATAGTTACACCACTTTTAGGATAGCTTTCTCATTTAATAAGCTATAAGTCCATATTAATTAATTTAAAGTTTATTAAGAAACAATTTATTCACCTTTAAAATATTTAAGATTCAACTTGAATTGTGTATAAAAATGATGTAATTCTATATCTTGTCTCCTAAAAGTACCCGTGTTTCCCTAAAAAATCACTACAATAAATTATTGCTTATATTTTATATTTATATAAATTAAGTTTTAATTTTTTTTTATGACCTGCAATGCATAATATTAAATATAAATGCATTACCACATTTTTTATTTAAAAAAAAATTAAAATGTAGAAAATAATGATTTTTCGATTATTCATCATCTAAAATGGTAATACAGATAATTATTTATTTTTTAAAGATCTTTATAATAGGAATTGTATTTATTTATATGTGATGAAATAAATATTTCTACGCCTAAAATTTACGTTTAAAATATTTTTAAAAAAATTGCTTCAATTTCATGAAAACTTAAATATAAGGATTAAAATCATTTATTTATTCACTTGTAAATTCGGATCAATTCCTGTTAGTAAAAAATTCATTTTTAGTATCATCTTAGATGATGAATAATCGAAAAATCATTATTTTCAACTCTTTTTTTGTTAGAAATATTTTAAAGCTCTCTCGCTGAAACTTTTTTTTTTTTATTTGTGTTTGCCTCTACCTTAGAAGGTAGAATGGAAATAGAATAAAATAGATTTTAGAAATCAAAAGTGTGTATGAAAACAAATTAAATAAGATGAAAAGATAAATAGAAGTTATTATTATAGCTCTTATAAAATTTACTCTTGTTAGAAATATTATTTTGTCAGTTCTATTGTTTCCTAAGTCCAATCACCCCGAAAATTCAGGCAAACAAGTTATGAAAGAAAAGAAACTTTATTTGCGAATAACTAAAAAATAACTCACTTTCCCTTCCTTGCTGGTTGCTTAAATTATTTTCATGAAAAATTAAATATTAGGACTGAAATAATTTATTTATTCACATGTAGGTACGGATCAATTCCTATTATAGAGATCTTAGTAAAAAATACATTTTTATTTTTATCTTATATGATGAATAATCGAAAAATCAATTTTTCAACTTTAAAAAAAAAAATTTTATTTGTATTTTCCTCTACCCTATAGGGTAGAATAATGTATAAATAGAATAGAATAGATGTTTGAAATCAAAAATGTATTGATGCATTTATATTTTAAACTAGCTGTACCCGGTCACGCGTTGCTGTGGCTCATTCTGGTTAAATAAAAAGAAAGAAGTAGAAAAGAAATTAAATGTTTCTATATATATTTATATAATATATTTTATGTAATAATACTTGTGAATATGCGATATTCTTTGTTGTTACATCCTTTGTATAGATATAGAGATTGTCTGGTTTTCCAAATCTAGAATTCGCAGCATATAGAATAGAATAGAATAGAAAATAATTTTATTCTGGGACGAAGTTCATTCAGAATAACAAAAAAGTACAGAAATTAAAATTTGAATATATACTTGTCTAAATAAGAATCAATCAAGCTTTTATTAATACTATAGGCCGGTGCGAAAAATTCGTACAGGATATTGTTATCAAATGCCAAATTAATAATAAAATAAAATAATGCAACGTATCTAAAGATAAAGGAATCAATCGTTACTTTATCGATAAATATAATCGATAAAGAAAACAAAAATTAATTTAAATCTTCATTTCTGTTTGGAACCAACATATTTACAAATTTCAATAAGCTGTATCTTTGCTATTGTCCGATTTCGATGATTTGTTTTCATACACACTTTTGATTTCTAAAATCTATTCTATTCTATTTCCACATTATTCTACTCTTTAGGGTAGAGGGAAATACAAATTAAAAAAAAAAGTTTGAGCGAGAGCGCTTTAAAGTATTTCTAACAAAAAAAGTTGAAAATAAAGATTTTTCGATTATTCATCATCTAAGATGGTACTAAAAATGTATTTTTTACTACGATTTCTATAACAGGAATTGATCCGTAATTACAAGTGAATAAATAAATGATTTTAATCCTGATATTTAAGTTTTCATGAAATTGAAACAAGTATTTTTTTTGTTTATTTTAAACGTACATGTTAGGCCTAGAAACATTTATTACGTATACATAAATACAATTTCTATTACAGAGATCTTAATAAAAAAAATATATATATATCTGTATTACCATTTTAAATGATGAATAATCGAAAAATCATTATTTTCTACATTTTAATTTTTTTTTTTTTTTTTAAATGTGGTAATGCATTTATATTTAATATTATGCATTGCAGGTCATAACAAAAAATTAAAACTTTGCAATAATTTATTGTAGTGATTTTTTAGGAAAACACTTCTGGGGAGGTACTTTTAGGAGACAAGGTATATAATTACATCATTTTTATACACAATTTAAGTTGAATTTTAAATATTTTAAAGGTGAATAAATTGTTTCCTAATATACTTTAAATTAATTATTATGGACTTATAGCTTATTAAATGAGAAAGCTATCCTAAAAGTGGTGTAACTATAGTATATGAGAAGGAGTTAGTCGAGGGTGCGGTCAAATAAATAAAAAAAATTAAAATATATAAATAATTTTAATTTTTAACTAAAATAAGGCAAATTAATTAATTAATAAGGCAAAAATTAAAATTAAAATTAAAATTATTTATATATATTAATTTTTTTATTTATTTGACCGCACCCTCGACTAACTCCTTCTCATATCATATCAACGGTCAACCATCTCTACATCATTAACTATAGTATAGTTGGTGGATAATAAAAAAAAAGCCAATATTTTATAATTTTTTAAAAAGCAAATTTATTTTAGTTTAGCCGCTCAGAAGTCCTATTCAGGTGGTTTTATCATTGACAAACATTAATTTTATTTGAAGTAAATTGTATCTACTTCACAGTGAAGTAATGGTTAATTAATTAATTACTTAAAATAAATATTTCTTTAGTTGTCGCTTCCTATTCAACAAAAAACATGACGGACTTAAAAAAAATATATACATAAAACGTAAACTTTTATGGGTGATAAATGTATTCAGGACGCAGTCATTCTGAAGTTTTTATTAGTGCCCAAAAATGTATATCATCCATGAGGGCATGTTTCGAGCACTGAAGGTAGTACTTGAACACCTGGTTAAAACGCCGGCACTAATAAAAACTTCAGAATGTCTCCTTCTTGAATATTTATCACCCATGTTATATAAAACAGTCGGCTTCCTTCAAAAACTTATATTTCCTAGTTTCCCTCCGAAAGCCTGACTAATGTTTATATAAACTTTTTCTTGGCTCTTGAAGTTTGCTTTCACTTCTTTAAATATTTCCCTCTATTAAACAAATACAAACGATCGCGTGAAAAGAAATTATTTTATATAAACGCTACGGAATATTTAAGTAAATTTTGCGGTTTCTTTTAAAATAATGGCCTAATTTATATAAAAAATAGAAATAATATTTTTATGGAAAAGACGCTGACGACCTAGGTGTTTGGCGCCTATAACATCAAAACAACCAACCAACGGATTTTATTGAAGATATGGATTAAGATATCTCAGAAACTAAAAATCGGATCTGTATACTGTAAGCTAGAGATATATTTAGAGTTTCATCCTCTTTGCAATGAACTATTGTTCAAAATTGTATCTTAACACGACGTCGATTTAAAGAAGTGAAATTGGAAAAAGATAGCGTCACAGGTGTGCTTAAGGTAGAAAAGGACCATGATTTATTTTATTCCATAAGTATGGGGGTCTTGGGTCCAACACTTTTCAACATTTACTGTACAGACATCCCAGAACATTCTGAAACACTGTTGGCTGCATTTGCTGGTGACTCGGCAATATTAACGTCTGACAAGGATGCAGCTAAGGCTTCTCAGGTACTTCAAGAACACCTAGTCGACATAGCTTGTTGAGCTAAAAGGTGGAGAATAAAAATGAACGAGTCTAAGAGCCAATTTGTTTCATTTACACTTAAATATGACTCTTGTTTTCCAGTGTTCTTTAATAATATCGCTCTACCACCTTCAAAAACTGTACGATATTTGGGTCTCCACTTGGACAAACAACTGACATGGACATACCACATAAAACAAAAATACGGATTTCTTTCTAGGCTACTTGACAGACGTTCTAAATTATCTGTGACTAATAAATTAACTATTTATAAAGTCCTCATTAAACCACTTTGGACATATGGGATCGAACTATGGGGAACAGCAAAGAAAACAAATATCAAAATCATTCAGTCATTAAAGTCGAAAGTCCTTCGGAAAATTGTATACGTACCCTTTTATGTTTCAATAAGTATGAAGAATATTTATAAAATACTTGAAGCTGTTTAATTAAGTTTGAAAAAAATTAAACCAATGTTGAATAAGCAATTTTTTTTTACATTCTTTACAAATAAGTAAGTGGACTTGAGAGCATAGATTCACTCTAAGTGATTACCGTCCCGTGACTTTAAATGGGTCTGTAAAAATACCCTTTTCCATCTTCAACCTGATGATCACGAACAGGCGAAGCGTGGTAAATCACACAATTAACCAAGGTTAGCATTTATGGTTCATCAGCTTGGATTAAAGACCCGAGCAATCTACGTAATGGTCCTATAAGGGCAATGATCACAAATCCTACTCAAACCATGGTCTCGCCATAGCACGCCATTGCCGATCGTAGACCAATAAATCGTAATATTCTAGTTTGAAATTATCTTATCTACTATATTAATTAATTAAAAACAAATCAAGAGAAGGATAGTTAGGGTGATCAGTCAAAAATAAAAATGGCAAAAATAAATAATTATATTTATGTTATCATTTCGACCCGAAGTTCAGACCTTCATCAGGGCTGAACTTCGGGTCGAAACGTCGACAAATATTAAAATAAATATTATTTTTTATTTTTGACAGATCACCACAACCATCCTTCTCTTCATTATTCACTACAGTCAACCAAGTTAAAAAAAACTAAGGTTTGTGCTTTAGACCATACGATAGAAGTGAAAACAAGGCGAGATTAATAATGTGAAATATAAATTATAATATTTAATACTTAATAGTTGACCGTTGCATTATTAAGGAAGGAGATGGTCCGGTGTGGCGGTCATAAATAGGCTAAATAGTGGCAAAACTATTTTATTAAAAGCCAACGTTTCGACCCGACTTTGCAGGTGTTCTTCTTGGAGGTTTGTTCAGCTAGGAGTTTCACTTAGAACTCCAAATTATAAACAATAACTCATTATAAAGAAGATGAAATACTGAACATTTCTTACAGTATGCATGTCCGATTTTTAGTTTCTGCAATAGTTTAATTCATATCTTCTATAAAACTCGTTATCGTTTGGGTTGTCGACATTATTTTTTCCCTCTTTGACACGACGATAGTTGTACGAGTAAGTGAAAACTAGCGACATCTATTTGAATCTTTCTAAATCTATTTTTTTTATATCTCTAAAAAAAGGTAAAATGTTTTATGTTTTATTGATAGTATTATTTGTGGAGTTTCCGATAATATTTTCAGTTGGTACAATATACATTTTTCACTGTTTTTATTGAATAGTTCAATTTTTTTAAAAAAATGATTCAGTCGATGTTGCTAGTTTTCCCTTACTCGTCTGATTGTGCGGCGTCGCGTTAAGATACTCTTTTGAATAATATTTCATTAGAAAGAAGATGAAATGCTGAATATTTCCCTCACAAAATGAAGGTCCGATTTTTAGTTTCTGAGATATTTTATTCCACATGTTCAACAAAACACGTTACCATTTGGTTTTCGACACTATTTTTTCCTTGTTGCTTCTCGGAGCGATGACGATTCATATTCACTTTTGAATGATAATTACATAAGCTCATTGCAAAGAGCTTATGTAATTATATGTAAAAATGCTGAAAATTTCCATCACTTATTTCATTACACTTCAATTAGACGACTTTCCCCAAATGAGCGTTACACATTCAACCTGACGGCTCATTCATTCTCCACAAAAAAAAAAAAAAAGCGCAAAACACGCCTAAAGAAGTTTTAACTTGAGAAAACAAATAAATAAAATATTTGGTTCATAGAAGAATCTGTGATAATGCATAAGCATAACAGAAAAGCATTGAATATATAAAAAATTAAATATTGGTTGTCTACTTTAACTAGAATGACGAGTAACAGGAGTGTCCAGGAAGAGGTTTCACGGCTCAACTTGAGCCGTCAAAATTTTTGAAAGGGGCACATTTTAACGGAGTTTTGATGTTTGGAGGCGGAGTGCACATTTTAACGAGTTTAAGAATTTTTGGTCTATATAATCTCGTTATTTTCACAATTTGGGGGTGTAGGTTACGCCAAACGCCTCAATATTTTTGAAGGCCGCCTTTTTTATCGATTTCGCGGTCAAATTATCTTACGATCCAAGTGGAAAGAAAATGGATATTTACGAGTTTTTAGTACCTAATTAAATAGACAAAGGTTGCCGATCTCTAGATTGGAAAACTTCCCAATTCCGAGATTATTCATAAATAAAATATTTGTAGGTTGCAATTAGATGAATAGGTCGGCAAATCTTGTCTATTAATGTACTATAAACTCGTAAATGCCCACTTTTTCCCCACTTGAATTGTAAGATAACTTGAGCAAAAAGTCGAGAAAAGAGGTAGCCTTTAAAAATATTGAGTCGTTTAGCGAGACCTTCACCCCCAAATTGTCAAAATAACCAGGTTATCTAGACCAAACAACTCAATAATTTTGAAGGCCACATTTTTTCTGGATTTTGTGGTCAAGCTATCTTACGATTCAAGTTGGAAGAGAATTGGTATTTAGCAGTTGTTAGTACCTAATTAAATATACAAAGTTTGCCGATCTCTAGATTGAAAACTTCCCAATTCCAAGGTTTCGTAAATAAAACATTTGTCGATTACGATGGGATTAAGCTATTTACGAAGTTTCAGGCGGATGTTAATAATTTGATAAAAAGGGTCCTGTGCCACTGACTATAATTGTAGGTATATGATCTACGATTATTGTAATTCTACTTTCGCTTGGATTGTTTTTAAGAAGACGAGAGTAATAAATTCCTTAGTAGGGGGAATTCATGCGCTAAATAGAATATATATAAAGTCGGTGAAAAATTTCCCTTTCCTTATTAATAAGATTATTGGAGTGAGGACATTGAAAGAACAAAGACCTTCGCCTCACAGTTTAGAAGAATATAAAGCCCACATCAGCTGATTATGCATATCAATGCACTCGAAGCGACACCTATAATCTGTCCTTGGTAGTACAATAAACCTTTCAAAACACGAATGGATCATTTGATTATTTTTTTAGGGTGTTTTTTTTCATATGTTACAATATTACTTCTGATATATTTCGAGCTTGAATAACAGATGTAAATAGAACTAAATGTAAATAATTCCAAGGCTCAATAATTTATTGCAGGTGACCAATGAGGTGTGGGGCCTGAGGTAGGGTTGTCTTGGTAGAATATCCTTCCGATAATTAATAACTCTTCAGGATGTTCTCCAAATTCGATGTTACTATATCCGTTGGAATGCTGAATTATTGTTACAATTATTTCCAAAGCCGTATGAATGGTTTTTTTATTTAATACCTACATAAGGAATAAATAAACAACCACTTCTTACAGGTTTTTATTTTTTATTTCCATTTGCTGTTTGTTTACGAAGGACCCGTTGATGTCGTTTTGTGTAGTTTATGTGATCCTAAATTCCTGCTAAATTTCTTGCAGATAGCTAAAGTCTTCTCAAAGTAATAACATTATTTTTGTGATTTTCGAACAAAAATCATGTGAGAGATCCGAACAGCCTAGAAACATACCCAAGCTTGTGCAAATGGTTTTCTACGCTTGTGTGCGGCACATTTAAGGCCATAGCAATATCTCGCTCTGATTGGGTCGTTTGGAATAAGAAAGATCCAAGGAAATATTGTCTGCGGAAAGAAGGGAAGAGCCACTTTAACTCGTCGTAAAGGTGGGACACATGAGACCGCCTCCAAGTACCGAAGACAAATCTAACACAATATATACCACTCCATAATCCACACTCCATATCCACATTCAAATCCCTCCTATTCAAATTCCTATCCCAAAAACAGTCAGATACTTGCTAAACTTTCGATATTATACATTTCTAGTCATCATCAAACGACAGTGCTATTCTATACTGACAACTTCACTAGATATATTACAATATTTTCCGGCTCTTAATGCCACTGACCGCATCTATTGTTTGTTTTTTTATTTTTATTTTTATTATTATTTTTTATTGGTATATAATTAAACCTGTACCTCTAGCATTTGACAATGATGAGTCTGCATATTAATCATTATTTAAAGACACTGATATTTTATATTGTCAGATTTGTCTTTTCTTTGTTAGCAGAAACACACCTCATTTTAAAGAAGAACTCAATGTATTTTTTGTTATTTTATTTTTCAAAGTACTATAATTATAATTTTTCCTACTGTACATAGTCTTAAGTGTTTTATCGTAGTTTTAAGTGTATATAGCTTGTTTAACTAATATTTTCTTTACTTTCTCTTTTGTATTATTGTTTTATTTTGGCCAGATGTAGTATTTTAATTATGTTCTACTTTGTTATTCTAAAGGGACTTTGTCCCAGAATAAAGTTATTTTTTATTTCTATTTCTATTTCTATAATGTACATATACATATACGTTTTTCATACATGCTATATTTGATATTATTTAATATTTAATTGTATAGATTACAGCTATATAAATATTAAAATTTGTATATATAAGGGTACTTAAACAAATACAAATACTCACAATGAAATGTAAATAAATATAGCGTCGATAATTTTTTTTATACAAATTATATTTCTCCTAGGTCTGAAAATATTTATTTCTGCTGAGAAGAGAGTGGTAAATGAAATTAGTGTGATGCGCGTTTGCCGTAATCTATTTGGCAATCAAGTCTTCATTAAGTAAAGAAGTATAAATGAATTCCTGCATTATGAATCAATACATTTGTAATTAATATATCCATAAATTTATATCGTTATTATTAAATTAAAAATTATAATTCGTAACTGATAAAACTGGAGAATTAAGCTGTAGTATTGTAATATTGCTCAAATAAAATACGACTTGAACTAAGCCGCGGCTTGGTATCGCGTGACCGATGACTTTATTATTTTCCGCATTAGTATAATTTCATAATCCCATTTATCTCTGTTTTATTGGACACTATCAACTGAAAATGGCTTCAAATCAAACTGATACTGGATATGGCGACTTGATAACCTGATTTAATATAAACGGTTTATCGATATCGAGTTTTTATAAAATGCATATATTTAACTTTTCCGTGTCGCTTGAAAGTAATGCGTTCGGCCTTGGTTAGGAACGAACGACACTTATTAAAATCGTTTCTTTAGCGAAAAGTGTAACCTTCGCGCTAGGAATACAACTAAATTGTTTGTTAGCAGTTATTGGTCAGTTCGGATATAATTTAAACCCTATATCGTGGTAAAAGGCATCTTAGTACCATAGAATAAATATTGATTACTCCATTAAAGTTAAAATTTAAATGAATTTAATAATAATTATAGCATAGTTTCTTAAAATGTTTTTTATTTATTTTTTATTATTTGTTAATGATATTTGCAACTGTATTAAAGAAATACATTTAGTAAATTTCAAAACTTTTGTTGAGTAACTACCCAATAGTAGCATTCTAATAATATGTCTACATTAGTAGATCACGGGGCCATCTTCTTTTCAGAGGGTTATCAGGAATTGAAGAGAAAACAAGGTCTGAAACGAGAGAATTGGGATAATTCTGAAGTTTATTATGGAAGGGTAAATATCTGGATTGGGCCAGATCTGAAACTTAAGAAACATTGAGGTCATTATGGATGGTTTTGTTTGAAACAAAGTAGGGAACATTAAGGATTCTACGAAGGATTTTGTATTGTTAGGATTGGATACGAGAGGAATTCGATGGTTATAGCTCAACTCCGTAAGTCCAAATAATGTATATATAATGATATCCAATATTTAATGATACATTATTAACTTTATTTATAAATTAATAATTTAAATATACAGTAATACATATGAGTCTTTTGTAATTAATTGGAAGTTTAGAGAGTTTGTCTAGTAAGTGCTGAAGTAGTCGGTAACGCCGAGCGGTTCCTTGTCGTTTTAGTCTGATATTCTTAAAATGTTATAGTTCGGGATACAGATCCCTTTATATATACATTATTAACATCTGTCAAAAACATTTGCTTTCCCCTTGAACCGAGATGTAATTTGATTAAATAATCGAGAAAAAAGGTGGCCTACAAAAATATTGGTCCCTTTGTCCTATATAACATCTTAATTTTGACATGTCTGGGGTGGAGGTCACGCCAAACGGTGCAATATTTTTTAGGCCTCTTTTTTCTCGACTTTTTCATAAAATTATCTTACGATTCAAGTGGAATTTTTAGCTGATCTATCATGGAGGCTGTCGTTAAAACTTGTGTGGTTAATGCATACAATACGTAGTATATTCAATGGATTTGCTTAGATTTTTCAAGTATGTCTGTTCGGATAAAAAAAAAACCTGCAACGATACATACAATATATGTAACGTTTATGTTTAAATATTCAATATTATAATTATTTGTTTTACCATAATTATGTTGAATTTTTACACAAAGTATGAACTCCTGCCTTTTTTTTTTTTGTAAATTTTAATTTTTGTAAATTTTATACTCATTGGTGTTCTCTAACAGGGCTTAAATGGCTACTTTTTAATATTAGCTTCCTCTAAAGTATCTTTTTTTTTTTTCTCATTGATCTCTAATATAAAATATAATCAAATATGAAATATGGAAGAATTTGATAATTAACCAAAGGAAAAATAACAGATCGTAATAGAGAATAGTCGTAGAAATCACTCGATCTGGCCCGAAGATTGGAACAGACTTCTATAATAACATGAGTATAATAAAAATACGGACTCCGACAATATTATGTACACATACATATGCGGTTTTCCTAAATGTTTTCGTTGGTATTATTTAATATTAAATTGTATAGATTACAGCGATATAAATATTAAAATTTGTATATATAACAGTACTTAAACAAATAAAAATATCCACAATGAAATATAGCGTTTATAATTTTTACTTTCACTTCCCCTTTGTCTGAAATACTCATTCAGAGGGTGGTAAGTGAAAGTTGTGTGATGCGCGCACCGCATCAATTTTTTTATGGCTTCCATTTTCTCTACAGGATCATCACTGAAATGATTCTTGGTTCTACGAATTTTGTCTTACTAATAGTTTTTGTAGAGTTAAGGCTTTATGTTTATATATAGTTATTATTAACAGTTACTGGAATGAATGCAGAAAGACGTTTTTCTTGGTGAATTTTGACATTTTATTTATTTTATTTTTTTTTTAAATACTTGAATAGAACCGGACTGATGACTTAAATTGATATCGTAATTGAATCCTTTTATCTCATACGTTTCCTCTAACATAGCTAAAGATAGCGTGTAGGGACATTTTTTCAGCGCAGGATCAATGCAACATGGCGTGTACAATGACTCAACCTTCCTTTATTAAATAAATCGCCCAACGTAACGGAATCTAGCATTAAATTGGATAAGGTGAATTATCGTTTTATTACATGTTTTTATTTTATAGTTTTCTATTAAGAAACCCGCATTAACCTTACAGACTGCATGGAAACTTCTTGAGAATTATTTCAGTGGACTTTATAAAAAATATTATAAATTATTACATTATTAATACCAGGTTCAAAATATCAGGTAAAAAGTGTTTAAAATAAAAATTCTAAGGAACTGTTTTGGAATGAAGTTCCAGATTTATGGTCAAAGTTTAACTTGATTTTATTCAAGTTCTTAAAAAAAGTTCTGTTAAATGAATAATAAAATGTAATTGGACTTATATTAAAGTTCTAGTTTGTTTAAAATGAAACGCACATGATTCTAATGAGCCGTTTGTTTGAGTAGTTAAGAATACAAGTAATTTTTTAAATAGATTTTTCAGCGAAATTGACAGTACTTTTAAATCGGTAAATCTAATTAAAAATAAAATTGCCGAATTTTAGTTTTAAAAGAATCTCTTCAACAAGTAGTGTTGCTCAAAATCGGTCTTGATCTTGCTCTTTGCAATATCAAGAACAATGCCGCCAAACTGTTGCAAGACCAAGACCAAGACTGGTAAAAAAAATTGGATTTTATTAATAGTTACTAATACTCGACAATTTCGGTTACTACATGTAAAGAATTGGTATTAACAAAATACTTTTGCATTTAACTCTTCCAATTTTTCAATTGGGCATAGTTAGGTTTCCTCTACCTGAAAAAATACAGTAAAATCTCTATAGTCATAAGCTAATAGGTAACTGCAAGACTGTTACGAGACTCTTGCGCAAGACTAAGACCAAGATCAAGACTAGGTGCGCAAGACCAAGACTCGTCTTGGTCTCGCATTTGGACAACAGTATCAACAAGGGATTTCGTCACTGCCTGCCACTTATACTTCTTATGTAATTAATCTGAGAGTATTTTAAAACACAAAAGTATAATAATACGAATAAAAAAGTATAATAATAATAATGTAAACAAAAAATTTTAAAATACAAAATAAAATATTTTTTGTATTTTGTAATTTTAGAATTAAAATATAATATAAATTGTTTGTAATTGTATTTTTTTTTCAAAATACAAAAACTTATTTGTATTTTATTTCCAGGATACTAAAATACAAAAAAGGTTATTATTTTCTTTTTTAAACACATAAAATAATTTACTGAATGTAGCAGGTTTTCTGTATTATACGCTATCGTCCACCAGAAAGTATTTTGTATTATTTATAATTTTATTTAATTAAAATACATAATACATTTTGTCCAGATTTGCCTGAGATTTTAAGATACTAGGTCCATTATCATATAGGGTCACTATTATGATTACGACGAAATCGTTTATTACAAAATAATTATGATAAAATACTTCATCCATCACAGATTTTTTAAAATAAATAAATAAATTATATTTGGTGAAATTCTCCCATGTCAAATTGGTATTGGTTTAATTATAAATATTAATTAATTTATCTTCATTTTCTATCTTTCTAGACATGCCCAATATCAGTTTTATTTTTTTAATTTATACAATTAAATGGACTTATAAAATAAGATTGCTTTAGTAAATAAATAATTTGACTTTAGATGTGTAATCCATTTATCTACTTCTATATAATTCTTTAAGTATGCCACACGAGTGAAACGTATCTTCCTAGACAATTAACGTGAACAACGTTAAACAATTAACGTTTTTCTTTATCTTAAAATTGGCAGCAATATTCACACAAAAACGTGATGTTAGCCATGTTTTGAGCTTCTTAAATTTCACATTTGTCACTGCCATTCCTGATATGAAAGTTGCCATTAGCCTTACAAATATTCAGTCATTATAATTTTAATGGTGGATATTATAACACAGTTTAGTCTCTTTTTAAAATCCATATCATGCAAAAATAAGAGAAACGGTATGAAATCACTACTTTATTTCTCATAAAAAAATAAATAATAATAAAAAGGTTTAGTGAACCCGAAGGTACGATGCCCACAACACCAATCGATGTCTACACACCTCACTCCAAACTACTAACGGATTTAATTTTGGGGGGGTTCAGCCCAAAAGATTTTTTTTTTGTATAAATAAATTAGGGTAATGACTTCGGAAGAAAGAAAGAAACTAACAAATCTATATGAAATGGTCTTTAAGTGATTGTTGAACTCCTATTAACTGTAATTAGACGAACAATAATACTTTTAAAGATAACTTTTTTCATAAAAAATGGTTATATTTATAATGGGGAGAGGGGGAGTTCAGCCGGAAAGCCCCCCTCCTGTAGATCCACCCGTGCTCAAAACCCAACTCACTCAGTTCCTAATCTTCCAACCTTCGCTTCGGTTTACCACTCAGACGCTTACGAGTGGGCACAACGTGTATTAAACTTTTAGGGATTCTTTCGTTACTAAGTCCGCCAATTTCACACTCTCATTTTATTCTCCGCATTGTAATCACCTCAAGCATATTAACCGGATATAGTTCACTTAATTCAGCGATGTGTAAGTGTCTAAATTCGTTGGTATGAATATTCTACGTAATAATTTATTTTCAAAAACCTTAAAAGGTTGCTCATCTCTTAATGTAAGCTGCCACTTTTCGAATCCATAAAGAATCGTAGGTAGGATAACGGTTTTGTCAATTTTAATTTTTAAATTTCGAGATACAGATCTGGCCCAATCCAGATACCTATCCTTCCATAATAAACTTCAGAATCATCCCAACCCTTTCGTTTCTATCCTTGCTTTCTCTTCAATTCCTGATAACTCTCCGAGGCGTCTGAAAAGAAGATGGCCCCGTGATATCCTAATGTAGTCATATCATTAGAGTGCTACCATTGGGTAGTTATTCAGCAAGTGTATTCATGTCATTATATCTATTATGTCCAAATTTACTTGATGTATTTATGTAATAAAGTTGTAAATGTCATTAAGAAATAAAAAAAAAAAATCGAGACAGAATGCGCGAGCTAATTAGTTTTGTCACAGAAAAATACAAACATTTCTCGCCTTCAACCTAATCTTAACTATCTTCATTTTTTTTTCCCCTAGTTACCTTTGACCTAGGTACCTAAACTTTTCAACATGTTCAAACACATCCCCTTCTATATAAATTTCACCGAAATTGTAGCCGTTTTTGCAGATTTATTTCGAGCCCCAGCTCAAAACAGTGATTTCGTAAACCGACTTTCATTAACGTAGTCATAGATGTATAGTATTTCTGTCTTCGCTTAACAGTCCCAAATCATCACCATAATCAAGCATATTGTGATAAGAATATTGTTCCTCCCGGAATGAAAATAAAACATAATTTAAAAAATTAAATTTCTAACAGTATCATACTACAATGAACTACCAATCAATTTAAAAAAAAAAAAAAAATCAAAGGCGTTGCAAATAGGTAAAATAATTTGTTCTTTAATCAAAACCGTCAGTATCTTATAATTTTTTTCTGGACTCCAGAACACTCCGGAATGCCAGGGAATGAGACAGCGGATAAAGCTGCTAAAAAAGCTGCTCGTACGAATACCCCACCTTTCCAAATATACGAGTCGAGAGATGTAAAAACATTGCTAAAAGTACGAACGAATTGGGAGTCCATGTGGAATGAAATTCCGCTGACTAATAAACTCAGAAATATTTTTTAAAAAAGTACAAAACAGTGAGTAAGTGATGGAAGAGGAAACAGAAGATAAGATACGGTTGTGATAAGGATGAGAATTGGTCATACTAACCTGACTCCATGTCCATTTAAAACAAAAGAGGACCAACCATATTGCGATACCTGCCAGTCCCCACTAACCATAAAGCATATAATAGAAGATTGTACATTACTACATCAAGCCTTTGTAAAAAAAAAAAAAAAATACCCCGTTTTAGAGAAATAGCATTAAAATACTCAGTAAATTCAATAGAAAATATTATAAAACTTTTAAAACACAATTGTACCATACAACATAATAATTAATGCAATACATGAAAAGATTTTTTTTTCTCTTTAAATTCAAAAAGATAAGTTATAAGATAAAATAAGATAACAAATAATAACATAATAGCTCAAGGGCATAATAACCAGATCTCCTAGGACAACTCGTATTCTAACCTAACCATTCTCTCAGTATCTTCTACACAGCATTGAAATCTCCGGCTTCCAAAGTCACTACATTTTTATATTTTCTAAAGCTTAATATATTTTTTTCTTTCAATGGAATATTTGTTATTCTCTTTTCAAATACCGAAATGTGAAATGTCAGTATTTATATTAATGAGAAAACTAGTAGTTTAATATTTCATGAAATCAGATATTTTAAGATGATATCATACTTCTACAAAATTAAGATTTCAAAAGTACATTTGAAAGATATTCTTCAGAGAGATGACCTCATTAAAATCGATCAATGAGATGTTATAATAAATAAAAATAATTTATTAATAAATTCAATTTCGAAATAAAATGTGCCGATTCAATTTGCACCTGAATAAATAATGCAGATATCACTATCAAAGCCCTAAAAGTGTCGCCATTATTCTAGACCGAGTTATAATGAAGCAATTCCCTAAATTTAGATTTAGTAGTTTCCCATAGAAAGTGGACTTAGAATTTAAATAGAACAATGAAAGTGATCTTTTATGTTCTTTTTAATTTCATTCATTTAAACTTTCCTTTTTCCTAGCTATTTCTAGAAACAGGGAACAACAATTTTTTTATAAGTCTTTTAAGAAAAAATGGGAATGTCTCAGTATATTAGGACCCCCAAAAACAATGCCACTTATTAGTGTAGAAATCAATTTATAGTAATGAATGTAAATGTAAATCATACAATTTTTTAAAATTTATTTATTCATATTTACATAATAATAATAATAAAAGATTTAGTGAGCCCAAAGGTTCGATTCCGACACGACCAGTCGCTTATTACACACCTCCCTTAACCGTTCGACGTCCAAACCCTTCAGTTCGGCTGTAACGCAATTTTCCCACATTCGGTTCGTACGTTAAGGTCTTTATGGATGATTTTCATAAAAATTATTTTCTAAAAGTTATATATAACTCAGGGAATAAGGTACAATACATAAACAGACGTTTGATTTATATACTACTATACATAACGACTTAAACACCCCAACAGTAAAATCCTACATCTACGACAAATACACTACATTTCATTCTTCAACCCAAAATCACTCCAATCCTCTGGTTCTTTCTATCTCCTTATCCCTGTTACCTAAACAACGCAGATTAAGAAGAAAATGGCCAAGAGACCTACTATATCGATAAAAACCATATCAAGCAAATACATCAAGACAGTACAAACACAACAAATTTGCTAGATGCGCAGATGCAAATTGCATAAAATATAAATAAATAAAAAGATTTATCAATGACATTCCTCATTTGATACAACTGTTTTTATTTTGTTACAAACAAATTAAATTTATTTTAAGATTTCGGAGATTCTTGGACGCCTACTAAAAAAATCTGATTTCGCTCTATTACTTTGTTAAAAATAATTAAAGATCTGAACAGATATAATATTTATTAAAGAACGTAAAGCATAAATGGTTAAACAAAAGAAGTTTCTCTATTAAAGAATTTTAAAGTTATATGTTTTAATTTTTTTTTTCGCATTTATCTGAAGTTTTTCTGAAATACTCTATTTTATTGAGATATATATTTTTTAACGGAGGAATGAAGTTTATCTGAATTAAATTTATTTAATAGCAAAGCTAAATGAATACAAAATAATAAGATATTTAATTAAAAATTTAAATACAAACATTAATATACTGAATTTGCTTAGAATAAATCAATCCGTGGAGAACAAATAAATTTCTATATGTAATACAGGTATTCCTGTTTTCTACAGATAAAAGTACACATTTTCTTCCAGCAATGATTCATCTGCGGCGTAGGAAGGGTCTAGGTAAAGCCTTCTCCCAAAATGGAAAAATATATATATTTTCTTCATTAATCCATATTTTTTCATGTATATGAGCTAACGAAAAAACTTATATAATTATAATTATCATCAACTTATATTGCAAATACAGATACTAAATATAAAAATGTGTCAAGAAAAAAAAAGGAATTTGTCTCTAAAATAATTATTTTTCTTGTAATTTCGTTTTTTTTTTTTTTTAACATCTAAAGACTACTTGAACATGCATGAAAAAAAGACTCGAGAAACAAAGAATAATTTTAGGTTTGACTATGGTGTTAATTGTCTACGATCAATAAATAAAGATAACGCCGTAGATTAGGTAAATTTAAAAAAAATAAATAAAAGTTCCTTTATAACACTTTTATTCTAATATATATTCTCTAAAACTAATCAGTTAATTTAATTTTGAACTAATAAGCTATTTAGATTCAAGTTTTATTTAACTATTAAGTTACAATCAGAATATTACTTTATGGTTTGGATCAAATAAGTATATTAGCAAGCTTGACTTTACAAGATCGAAAAAATAAAATAAAATATACAAAACTAAGGATACTATAATTAATTAAATAAAATGAAAAGATATCATTACCGAAATAAATTTCAGATTAAATTAGGAAAAAAAAATTGATTTGAATGATTCTAATTAGTTAATAATAACATCGAGAAGCACATTCTAATTAAGAGTATAAAGATGAATGAATTCAAATTTTGATTAGAATGAAGTCGTTAATAATTTTTTTTAATCGGCTTAGACTATTCATCAAAGAATTAAGAGACAATGAATGACTGCTCCGTTCATTCAATATTCAAGTTTGGCTATCGATTTACGCCAATCCTTTCATCAATTCAATCTTGTCCGTCATGACTTACATCACGATTGAGCGTGATAGATGAAAACGCCACGGTCCTGTCAGGCAATAACCAATCTTAATATTGCTTATAGAAAAAAAAAGTTTTTTTTAAGGCAAATAATAAATTTGATATTATTTAAGAAGGTTAAATTCTTTAGAAGTATAAAAAAAAAATCATACGTTATATTAAAATTTAGTACCGAACTTAGTGAATGAATTTCTGTCTTCCTGGTTAGAATATGTTTCATTGTACCTTAAGAAAAAAAAACACCCACCCCATTATCCCAAGTAGGTGATAATCGAAAAAAAAAGAATGTTTGACAAGATAGAATTATTTTATTTTTACTTAAATTTAATTTTCTTTTGTTGTGTATTAATTATTCTGTTATTACTACATAGTTTATTTTTTTGGCTGTATTCTTCCTAAAAAATTATATTTAATTATAATTTATGATTCAATGAAAAAATTGAAAACTTACCTGTATTTGGCTGACACAGATAAGACAAATGCTTACTTAAGGGGTTCCGCAAGGATATAGATTATTGCAAAATTATCAACAAACGCCTATCTTCGTTAATGGCTTCAACTCATCGTAACCTTAAGTTTTGCTATTTTAATTTTAATTAATTTAATGATAAAACGTCCTATTTTGTTATTTTGACATATTGGGGATGAAAGGCACGCCATGCGGTCCATTATTTTTGTAGGCCATTTTTTTTCTAGTTTAAGTGGTTAAATTATCTAACCATTCAAGTGAAAAGCAATGAGTTTTTATTAACTAATTAAAAAAACAAAGTTTGCCAATCTCCAGATTGAAAACGCTCGAATTCCGAAAATCTTTGCTAATAAAATATTTGTAGGTTACGGTAAGATGAAGCTATTTAAGAAGTTTCAGCAGGATGTTAATAATTTTGTAAAAAGGGGTCTGTACCACGGACTAATAGTATCTACACAGCATGACGGATAAAATTCTATTTTGAGCTTTTAAAAATCATAGTTATTTCAGAAGTTATGGAGCATTGAAAAAAATATATTTCCTCTACTACATTGTTTCACTATTTTTTCGTTGTTACATTTTTAATTTATTTATATATATATGTATATGGCTTCTTAAAAAAAAAAAAATCTGCAAATTCATTTTTCCTAAAAATTTAATATATATATTAGATATATTCATTTAAATTCACAATTGTATTACAAGACAAATACAAAAAGTAAATCTGAAAAGAGTAACATGATATGTACAGCATGGAGAGAATCTACCCATTAGTAGCATTCCAATTAAATTATTTAATTTATAATTAAATAGTAAAATAGCTTATTATATATATATATATATATAGCTAATGCCGATTATCATATACAAAGGGGTCCCGCAAGGATAAATACTGTGTACTCACCGGCTGGGGCTCGAAGACGGGGAGCGAGATGGGAACGAATGCCTCTTCCATGACTGAATGCCAGCGGAGGTCTGGGGCAGGGCGCAAGTTCGTCGCGGGGCCTTGACCTAGCCTCGAGTTCTTGCTTTGGTTCTTCCAGGGCTGGAGGATCGATAGGAAACCTAACTTCCAGGGCTGGAGGATCGATAGGAAACCTACCTTCCAGGAGTAGGGAGTGAAAAAGGAGTATGGAGTGAAAAGGAGGAGAGAGTGAAAAAGGAGTAGAAGTTGTTGAATATACGGGTTGTCCCGTAAGTAGAAGGAAATATTTAAACAGGTGATTGCACACCTCAACTTCTACAAAATAGTTCATTAAAACACTGGACCTATTTCCAAGAGGAATGTAGAAAATTTATGTTTTATATAAGAGGCTTTTTTCGTTGAATATGAAGCAATAACTAAGAAATAATAAACCGAAAATATTTAATTTAAGTAGAGAGAATCACTTTATTATCATAAAAGGGTGCTGCCCAATTACATTGGGTTGCTTTAAACACAGCATACTTATTGATCGCAACAGAAAATTTTCCAAAACTAATATACAATATACAATATAGTATTAACAATATGTATGAGCATAGTATACAATTATTTTTTATATATATATATATATTTTTTAATTTTATTATTTATGTATACATTTTTTACTTTCCTACCTATACTAGGTAAGGAAAGTATTGCAATCGGGTCAAATTTCCGACATGGGGTTTTCGACGGATCTACACGTTTCAGAGCACCCTGAGTCCGAAAAACACATTTTTAGCTATTGCTCTATCTGTCTGTGCCAAGATTTTCCCGGGAACTACTGAACCGATTTTGTTGCTTCTTTTTTTATTTTGTAGGATTTTGACTACCGATGCCTGTGACAGAAATTTGGTGCTCCATGCGCAATAGCTTGGGTGCAATAAATGAAAAACGTGTTTTTCTATAGATTGTAGCGCGAAAACGGCTCTAACGATTTTGATGAAACTTTCCTATAATGTTCTAATCATTGTCCTTTCAATTTTCGTATATAGACTAAATTCCCAAAAAAATTCAGGAATAAAAGTTATAAAGAAAAGTAAAATTTTATGAGGCCTGACTCGCTAAGTATATGTTATACGGTAAAATTAATAATACAATTTTTGAAAGGTAATTAAATTTCCAAAAAAACAAAAAAAAAAAATCATCGGAATCGAACCAGTATTACCGATACAGTAAGGTTTCACGTTTCAGGATGCGTAGAATCCGAAAAACGAATAAAATTGTTTTTGTCCGTCCGCCGTCCGCGCATTTTCTCAGAAACTACTGGACCGATTTTTTTCAAATTCGGATATAAAATAAGAGGTCACCCGAGGATGATCCTCCTTCATCGACATTACTATTCACCTTTTACTTTCAAAATGGCTGCCGAAAAACCTCCGTTGCTATAAACTGTAGCTCCTAAACGAATGTACAGATTTCAATGAAACTTCGCTAAAGTCATTTTCTTGACGCCATTTAAATTTATCTAGATAACATATTTCAACGAAAAAAAGTTACGAGTAATGATAAAATTTATTCAGAATAACTTAAAAAGCCTACAATTTTTTGTTCATATTGTATATTGTCTTTTAAAATTTTACGGAATTTCCAAAAAAAAATCGTTATAATCGGACAATTAGGAGCAAAGATAAGGTCTCCTGTTTTTTTTTTATATCTTCTACTCCAAATGTTATATCCTTTGTTTGTCTTTTAAATTTTGAATGTGTTACTGAAGAAATGCTATTTTTTTTTTAGCATATTACTAATGATTAAAAAAAATAGTTTAGTCCAATAATTGGAATCACCTTTTATTTATTTTCCTTTGTAACTAGAAAGGTAATGTTACTTTAGATATATAATTGTTTGGAAATAAGAAACCATTGTGGATTAATTAGCAGCGTTTTTTTATTTGAAGTAAATTTTGTCTAGTGCTTACATTGAAGCAAGTGTTGATTACTTAAATTAAATATTTCTTTAATTATCGCTTTAATAAAAACATGAACTTATTTTTAAAAATAAATTCTACTTCTCTGCTGACAATTGGGCCAATATTTATTTAATTTTTCTATCTAATGCGACAAAAAAAAAACAAACAACCTATCTTACAAAATCAGAAACAACCGCAGCAATCTGTTTGTTAATAGTTAAAAATAGCACTTGCTGATCTCAACCATTTTTTATTTTTGTGGGTAAATTTTTTCAGATTTTACCTTTTTGAAATTTGACTGTCGATTAATAGCAAAAAGATACGTAAGCTAAGTTTGTTAAACTTCAATCTTTTAATTATTGATTAAGAAATTATTGAATCACCTATTTATTTTGATTCTATTTTGATAACGCTGATTCCATTGAAATTTTTTTTTCCTTTACTTATTAATGTTACAAGAAAACTTCAACAATGTTTTAAATAATGTCAGAATAAAAAGTATAATTATGTATCAAAAACTGACCTTGTCAAAAAATATTAAAATTGTGACGTTACATAAACTAAAGGAATTTTCACGGGAAAAAAAATAACGAGAATAAGGTAGTAGTGTTGCCCAAAATCAGTCTTAATCTTTCACGTTGAAAAACCAAGAACAAGACCGCCTAACCGTAGCAAGACCAAAACCAAGACTAATATAAAAAAATCGATTTTTTGAATAAAAGTCAAGGCAAAATAGTTAATATATGTAAATAATTGGTATAACCAATATAATTTTACATTTCACTATTCCAATTTTTCATTCGGGCTTGGCTAGGTTTCTCCGCTCTAAAAAATTAAAGTAACATATCTAGAGTAATGAACTAATAAAGGTAACTGCAAGACTGTTGCGAGATTCTGGCGCAATAACAAGAATTAAAGGTAGTCATATTCTTGAAAAAATAAAATAAAATATGCACCAAGGGAGGAAAGAAAAAAACTCGATGGAGGAAAAATATAAAAGAATGGTGCGATTTTTTTTTTAGAATAGTGTTTAAAAACTAGCAAAAAAATATAAGGAGATCTTGCAGATAGAAATCTGGTAAATAAAATAAAATAAAACAAATTTTTTACTGGTCACAGTCATAGAAATGTTATGTAATTTCTATGACCGTGACTGTAGTATAACATCTCTACTGTTAAGAACTCAATATTTGACCCTGGCGTGATGAGGTGGCAATTATAAAAGAGACCGAATATGGAAATAAACAGACTGAGGAGGCGTTTAACAACAACATGGCGCTGGGTCATCAAGTATGCATCCGACCTAGTTTTCTTTCTTGAATTTTCAACAACTTTTGACCCAATTTCTTGAAATGAAACGGGGTCGATGAAAACCACCGGTGTCTGTTCTGTGTTCTACACAAGACCTTGCACGCTTCATTTGTTAATGCAGTATTTAATAACTAACCTAAATAATAGAGAAGGTCACTATCGACAAGAAGAGAATTCAGATCAGACGCCATCTTTATTTCATCTTTAAACAAATTATTATTAATAAGGCCTAATATAAAATAATCGAAAGATCAAAATCGATCAACTTAACTACATCATAATCCGTGTTACAGACCCCTTTTTATCAAATTCTTAACCTCTGTCTAAAACTTCTTGAACGGCTTCATTTTATTGTAACCTCCAACAGTTTTATCGGGTTGTCAAATAAGTCCTTTCGGTTTTTCTGTTTATTTTTATGTCACTATGATACACTTCTTATCTGATGAATTAATCCCTAAGGTGGATTGTTAATCCTGTTTGTAATATATCAACAGCTGTATATGTTAACTCTTGTTGAATCTAGCTTAGTATCAGTAGTAGTAGAAAATCACAAAAAAATATCATAACTTCAATCGTAGCTATCTACAAGAAATTTAGCAGGAATTTAGGACCACGTAAACTAAACCAAATGGCATCATTCGTAAACAAACTTCAAATATAGATAAAAACTAAAATCTTATAAGCATTTTTTGTTCATTTATTCCTTATGTAGGCATTAAGTAAAAAAAAAACATTCGTATGGCTTCCAACGGACATAGTAACATCGAATTTGGAGAACTTCCTGAAGAGTAACGAATGATGAACACCTCATTGGTCACTCGCTATAAATTATTGAGCCTTGTATGGATCCCTTTTGCCCCACCCTCCCTATTCACCAGATCTAGCTCCAAGTGATTACCACTTATTACGGTCTCTGCAGAACTCCAAAAATGGAAAGAAATTCCAAAAGAAAGAGGACATCAAAAACCACTTGGATCAGTTTTTTTAACAATACACTCTAGACATTCTATAAGTATGGGATTATGCAGTTAGTGAACAGATGGGAAAATGTCACATTAAATAATGGTCAATATATTGTTGATTAAAATAATTTTAATGTCTATAATACATTGAGTTTTATTTCATCCTGAAAAACCGAAAGGACTTATTTGCCAACCCAATATTTACGAAAACTCTTGAAAATGGGACAATTTCATTCTATAAACTTTGTCTATTCAATGAGATACTAAAAACTCATGAATACTCATTTCGTTTCCACTTGAATTCTACGATAATGTGATCACAAAAACGAGAAAAAAGGCGGTCTACAAAAATAATTGGTCGTTCGACCTATTTAATTTCGTATTTTTGACATCCTGGGAGTGAACCGTGACCAAGCCAAACGGCCCAATATTTTTGTAGGCAAACTTTTTCTTAAATTGTCTAACAGCGCTGCCCTGAAAAATGTAATTCAAAAATAAAAATAAACAAATTATTCGAGACGCCCTTAGGGATACCAGAACTCTTCTCCATGGTTAAACGCTTATATCAATTTTTAGTTTGATGTAGACTGTAAAAAATAAATATTTTAATTTCTTAAAACATGGAAAGTGATCAGTGGCTACAATAACACCTTGAAGAGTTTCGAAATGAACTACGATTTACTTTGAAAAAGAAAATATTTTTGAGTTTTAATTAAGCACTAAAAATACCTATTTGTTTTTCCACTTGAATCGTATGATAATTTGAACACATAATCGAGGAAAATGGCTCTAAAATATTGGGCCGTTTGGCCTGTATAATCTCGTTATTTTGACTTCTAACTACAAAATATTTTTACCATCAAAATTTATTTGTTTTTTGGAGTCATACATTTTTGAGGAGGGTAAATTTCTACGGAGTTGTAAATGTTTGAGGAGAGAACATTTCTACGGGGTTATAACAGTTTGAGAAGGACAAAGACCAACGGGGTTATAAATGTTTGAGGAGGGCAAAGTTCTAGGGAGTCATAAATGTTTGAAAAGGGAAAATTTCTAGAGGCTTGTGAATTTTTGGAATGAAAACTTCAATCCAGGTGGCCACGGAAAAAGTGTGGAAGAAGTATATGTAAGTATATTGTATGTGATCTAAGATTTTCCTTACAATATAACATGACGAACAGCTTTCTAACCAGTTGTATTAGGTAAAGAAAAAAAAAAAATTAAATTCTCAAATTATTGAAGACTGTTCTACATATCATGAAGGATAAATATTAAGGACGCAGTATTTAAAAAAAAAAAAATTATTTATGCCAACGTTGGTTGTACTTGAAGAACTAAATACTTGAATATCCTCAGTGCTCAAACCACGCCCTGAAGATGACCCACGTGTTTGGGTTGAAACGTAGGCATAAAATAAAAAATTAAATTAAAAAAAAACATTGTATAGAAGTATGTATGTATTTGAGTAGATATTTTCATTAGCTTAGTTTATTTTAGTTTAGTTTAGTTTATATACATTTATTTTTAGTATTATTATTTTCCTGTATTATTTATTGTGAGAGGAGTGTTAATGTGCTTTTTGAACACTATTATAGATTTCCTAGATTGTGAGAGATTGTAATATCTATCAATAAATATATTTAAAAAAAAAAGACTGCTTTCTGAATATTTATCACCCATAAATTATCAAATATAGGTCAAAAGGTATCCTTATCTTGCACCTGTGCGAAAGTCGGGTTTATTGCACACCATCAGTACCTCTCTCAGGTAACGACGCCTACCTGAACTGCATCTGCCAATAGTTATTACTTGTCTACAGAGATGGGCATATTTATATTCAAAAATATCAATACGAATTATATTTATGGCATTTTTGAATATAAATATGAATATATTTACTATTCATAAAAAGAAACATGAATACAAGTAATGCATATTCACAGGTGTAAATATAAATACGGCCGTATTCACTACTTTAAAAGTGAATACGGCTGTATTTACAGTTGCAGTAGTGGATACGGCCGTGTTCACATTTATTAAAATGAATACGCTTAAATTTACAGAAGTGAATGAAAATATTTTCACACAACCTTATGAATGAATACTCTTATTTATTAAATAAATATTAATTTTACTTTAGGTATTTTCCAAAATTAAACAAAAAATTAAAATAAAATTCTGGACAGTAAGGAGTTAATTAAATAAATCTCTTAAATATTTTTGGAGTAATGTTAAAAAGGTTGGTATTTACTAACACAGAATGATGTATAAATAAATTTTTAATTTTATTAAACATAAAATTATAATTATGTATGTGTTAACATCTTAGGAGGGTAATAATTATGTATACTGAAGTCAATTAAGGAAATTGGAAAAGTTGACTAGATGACTGAGCTAATACCTATATATACATATGTATTTTACCACGCTGTATGTATAATATAAATACGGCCGTATTCACTACTTTAAAACTGAATACGGCTGTATTCACAGTTGCAGTAGTGGATACGGCCGTATTCACATTTATTAAAATGAATACGCTTAAATTTACAGAAGTGAATGAAAATATTTTCACACAACCTTATGAATGAATACTCTTATTTATTAAATAAATATTAATTTTACTGTAGGTATTTTCCAAAATTAAACAAAAAATTAAAATAAAATACTGGACAGTAAGGAGTTAATTAAATAAACCTCTTAAATATTTTTGGAGTAATGTTAAAAAGGTTGGTATTTACTAACACAGAATGATGTATAAATAAATTTTTAATCTTATTAAACATAAAATTATAATTATGTATGTGTTAACATCTTAAGAGGGTAATAATTATGTATACTGAAGTTAATTAAGGAAATTGGAAAAGTTGACTAGATGACTGAGCTAATACCTATATATACATATGTATTTTACCACGCTGTATGTATAATATAAATACGGCCGTATTCACTACTTTAAAAGTGAATACGGCTGTATTTACAGTTGCAGTAGTGGATACGGCCGTATTCACATTTATTAAAATGAATACGCTTAAATTTACAGAAGTGAATGAAAATATTTTCACACAACCTTATGAATGAATACTCTTATTTATTAAATAAATATTAATTTTACTGTAGGTATTTTCCAAAATTAAACAAAAAATTAAAATAAAATACTGGACGGTAAGGAGTTAATTAAATAAATCTCTTAAATATTTTTGGAGTAATGTTAAAAATGTTGGTATTTACTAACACAGAATGATGTATAAATAAATTTTTAATTTTAATTAACATAAAATTATAATTATGTATGTGTTAACATCTTAGGAGGGTAATAATTATGTATACTGAAGTCCATTAAGGAAATTGGAAAAGTTGACTAGATAACTGAGCTAATACCTATATATACATATGTATTTTACCACGCTGTATGTATAATATAAATACGGCCGTATTCACTACTTTAAAACTGAATACGGCTGTATTCACAGTTGCAGTAGTGGATACGGCCGTATTCACATTTATTAAAATGAATACGCTTAAATTTACAGAAGTGAATGAAAATATTTTCACACAACATTATGAATGAATACTCTTATTTATTAAATAAATATTAATTTTACTGTAGGTATTTTCCAAAATTAAAATAAAATACTGGACAGTAAGGAGTTAATTAAATAAATCTCTTAAATATTTTTGAAATAATGTTAAAAAGCTTGGTATTTACTAACACAGAATGATGTATAAATAAATTTTTAATCTTATTAAACATAAAATTATAATTATGTATGTGTTAACATCTTAAGAGGGTAATAATTATGTATACTGAAGTTAATTAAGGAAATTGGAAAAGTTGACTAGATGACTGAGCTAATACCTATATATACATATGTATTTTACTACGCTGTATGTATAATATAAATACGGCCGTATTCACTACTTTAAAACTGAATACGGCTGTATTCACAATTACAGTAGTGGATACGGCCGTATTCACGTTTATTAAAATGAATACGCTTAAATTTACAGAAGTGAATGAAAATATTTTCACACAACCTTTTGAATGAATACTCTTATTTATTAAATAAATATTAATTTTACTGTAGGTATTTTCCAAAATTAAACAAAAAATTAAAATAAAATACTGGACAGTAAGGAGTTAATTAAATAAATCTCTTAAATATTTTTGGAGTAATGTTAAAAAGGTTGGTATTTACTAACACAAAATGATGTATAAATATATTTTTAATCTTATTAAACATAAAATTATAATTATGTATGTGTTAACATCTTAGGAGGGTAATAATTATGTATACTGAAGTCAATTAAGGAAATTGGAAAAGTTGACTAGATGACTGAGCTAATACCTATATATACATATGTATTTTACCACGCTGTATGTATAATATAAATACGGCCGTATTCACTACTTTGAAACTGAATACGGCTGTATTTACAGTTGCAGTAGTGGATACGGCCGTGTTCACATTTATTAAAATGAATACGCTTAAATTTACAGAAGTGAATGAAAATATTTTCACACAACATTATGAATGAATACTCTTATTTATTAAATAAATATTAATTTTACTGTAGGTATTTTCCAAAATTAAAATAAAATACTGGACAGTAAGGAGTTAATTAAATAAATCTCTTAAATATTTTTGAAATAATGTTAAAAAGCTTGGTATTTACTAACACAGAATGATGTATAAATAAATTTTTAATCTTATTAAACATAAAATTATAATTATGTATGTGTTAACATCTTAAGAGGGTAATAATTATGTATACTGAAGTTAATTAAGGAAATTGGAAAAGTTGACTAGATGACTGAGCTAATACCTATATATACATATGTATTTTACTACGCTGTATGTATAATATAAATACGGCCGTATTCACTACTTTAAAACTGAATACGGCTGTATTCACAATTGCAGTAGTGGATACGGCCGTATTCACGTTTATTAAAATGAATACGCTTAAATTTACAGAAGTGAATGAAAATATTTTCACACAACCTTTTGAATGAATACTCTTATTTATTAAATAAATATTAATTTTACTGTAGGTATTTTCCAAAATTAAACAAAAAATTAAAATAAAATACTGGACAGTAAGGAGTTAATTAAATAAATCTCTTAAATATTTTTGGAGTAATGTTAAAAAGGTTGGTATTTACTAACACAAAATGATGTATAAATATATTTTTAATCTTATTAAACATAAAATTATAATTATGTATGTGTTAACATCTTAGGAGGGTAATAATTATGTATACTGAAGTCAATTAAGGAAATTGGAAAAGTTGACTAGATGACTGAGCTAATACCTATATATACATATGTATTTTACCACGCTGTATGTATAATATAAATACGGCCGTATTCACTACTTTGAAACTGAATACGGCTGTATTTACAGTTGCAGTAGTGGATACGGCCGTGTTCACATTTATTAAAATGAATACGCTTAAATTTACAGAAGTGAATGAAAATATTTTCACACAACCTTATGAATGAATACTCTTATTTATTAAATAAATATTAATTTTACTTTAGGTATTTTCCAAAATTAAACAAAAAATTAAAATAAAATATTTGACAGTAAGGAGTTAATTAAATATATCTCTTAAATATTTTTGGAGTAATGTTAAAAAGGTTGGTATTTACTAACACAGAATGATGTATAAATAAATTTCTAATTTTATTAAACATAAAATTATAATTATGTATGTGTTAACATCTTAGGAGGGTAATAATTATGTATACTGAAGTCAATTAAGGAAATTGGAAAAGTGTACTAGATGACTGAGCTAATGCCTAGGTATACATAGATATACATATATATTTTACCGGGCTGTATGTTCCTATTATAGAAATTTTAGTTAATATTCAATGATAATTATATGTAGCAACATGTCCTAAGATTTTATGATTAATCAATGAACATTCTTTAATTTTTACCTGAAAATTTTATTACAGTTTCGGTAGTAAATATGGAGTGATGAGATAATTTCACTGACTCAAACCTTTAAATACAAATAAGATTAAGAATTTAGTTGGTTTGTTAACAATTTTCAAATACATCATCCACACACAAAAAAAAATATCTACCATCTATATCATTTTATTTTTATGTATAGAATTATATTCTTCATTTTACTATATGTTATTTCAATTATGTTAGAATGTATTTTGGTATGTTAATTGTTGTACGTAATATAAATTTCCGAAACCTTTTTTGGGGGTATCCATCGCCCCTTCCTTCCCTCTAACAGAATGGAAAACCCGCGTCTTTAGTCCTTTCGGCGTTTACTTATGGGTTGCTGATGGCAAAAAATATAACTTTATTGGAAAGTCAGCGTAGACACAACTGTCAGAAAGATACCCTAGAAATTCCAGGGGGGGGGGATACGGGTATACGGCATCCTTTGCATGAAGCTAGGGAAGGGGCAAGGACAGTCAAATAAAAAAAAAAAAATATATATATATACATATATATATATATATATATATATATATATACATACATATATTCAAATCTGTTCTGATTAAATCGATCCAAATAATGTTAACATATTCATAATCATAATTTTATGTTTAATAAAATTAAATATTTTACCTATACATCATTTCCATTTAGTAAATACCAATCTTTTTAACAATACTCCAAAAATATTTAAGAGATTATTTACTAAGCCCCTTACTGTCCAGAACTACATTTTAACTTTTTTTGTTTTATATTGGAAAATACTAAAAGTAACAAATAAATTTATATTTATTTAATAAATAAGAGTATTCATACATAAGGTTGTGTGAAAATATTTCCATTCCCTTCTGTAAATTTAAGCGTATTCATTTTAATAAACATGAATAAGGCCGTATTTACTAATACAACTGTAAATACAGCCGTATTCAGTTTTAAAGTAGTGAATACGGCCGTATTTATATTATACATACAGCGTGGTAAAATACATATGTATATATACGTATTAGCTCAGTCATCTAGTCGATTTTTCCAATTTCCTTAATTGACTTCAGTTTACATATTTAGGACCCTCCTAAGATGTTAACACATACATAATTATAATTTTATGTTTAATAAAATTAAAAAATTATTTATACATCATTCTGGGTTAGTAAATACCAACCTTTTTAACATTACTCCAAAAATATTTAAGAGATTTATTTAATTAACTCCTTACTGTCCAGTATTTTATTTTAATTTTTTGTTTAATTTTGGAAAATACCTAAAGTAAAATTAATATTTATTTAATAAATAAGAGTATTCATTCATAAGGTTGTGTGAAAATATTTTCATTCACTTCTGTAAATTTAAGCGTATTCATTTTAATAAATGTGAATACGGCCGTATCCACTACTGCAACTGTAAATACAGCCGTATTCACTTTTAAAGTAGTGAATACGGCCGTATTTATATTTATACCTGTGAATATGCATTACCTGTATTCATGTTTCTTTTTATGAATAGTAAATATATTCATATTTATATTCAAAAATGCCATAAATATAAATCGTATTCGTATTAATATTTTTGAATATAAATATGCCCATCTCTGTAGACAAGTAATAACTATTGGCAGATGCAGTTCAGGTAGGCGTCGTTACCTGAGACAGGTGCTGATGGGGTGCAATAAACCCGACTTTCGCACAGGTGCACGATAAGAATACCTTTTGACCTATATTTGATAATTTATGGGTGATAAATATTCAGGAAGCAATATTTTTTTTAAATATATTTATCGAGAGATATTACAATCTGTCACAATTGAGGAAATCTATAATAGTGTTCAAAGAGCGCATTAACACTCCTTTCACAATAAATAATACAGAAAAATAATAATACTAAAAATAAATGTATATAAACTAAAATAAACTAAGCTAATGAAAATATCTACTCAAATACATACATACTTCTATACAATGTTTTTTTTTAATTTAATTTTTTATTTTATGCCTACGTTTCAACCCAAACACGTGGGTCATCTTCAGGGCGTGGTTTGAGCACTGAGGATATTCAAGTAATTACTTGAATAATACGTTTAGTTCTTCAAGTACAACCAACGTTGGCGTAAATAAATTTTTTTTTTTTAAATACTGCGTCCTTAATATTTATCCTTCATGATATGTAGAACAGCCTTCAATAATTTGAGAATTTAATTTTTTTTTTTTTTACCTAATACAACTGGTCAGAAAGCTGTTCGTCATGTTGTATTGTAAGAAAAATCTTAGATCAGATACAATATACTTACATATACTTCTTGTAGTCTCGTCCATACTTTTTCCGTGGCCACCTAGATTGAAGTTTTCATCCCAAAAATTCACAAGCCCCTAGAAATTTTCTCTTTTCAAACATTTATGACTCCCTAGAACTTTGCCCTCCTTAAACATTTATAACCCCGTTGGTCTTTGTCCTTCTCAAACTGTTCTAACCCCGTAGAAATGTTCTCTCCTCAAACATTTACAACTCCGTAGAAATTTACCCTCCTCAAAAATGTATGACTCCTAAGATGTTAACACATACATAATTATAATTTTATGTTTAATAAAATTAAAAATATATTTATACATCATTTTGTGTTAGTAAATACCAACCTTTTTAACATTACTCCAAAAATATTTAAGAGATTTATTTAATTAACTCCTTACTGTCCAGAATTTTATTTTCATTTTTTGTTTAATTTTGGAAAATACCTAAAGTGAAATTAATATTTATTTAATAAATAAGAGTATTCATTCATAAGGTTGTGCGAAAATATTTTCATTCACTTCTGTAAATTTAAGCGTATTCATTTTAATAAACGTAAATACGGCCGTATCCACTACTGCAACTGTAAATACAGCCGTATTCACTTTTAAAGTAGTGAATACGGCCGTATTTATATTTACACTGTGAATAAGCATCACCTGTATTCATGTTTCTTTTTATGAATATAAATATATTCATATTTATATTCAAAAATGTCATAAATATAAATCGTATTCGTATTAATATTTTTGAATATAAATATGCCCATCTCTGCTTTTCTACCCTTGACTATTTCTAATTATTTTTAGTTCATGAAATATCATTCTAATAAATGATATAGATATAAATTTACCAACCAGCCGTCATTTATGCATAGCAGAATAAAAATTATTTTCTGGCAATGTTGGCAACTACAAAGTATTTGAAATGTATTTTAACGGAGCTAAATTCTAACAGCTGATCTGCAACAACTTATGAGGGCCATCAAAATAACACAATTTATTTATTTTTATAACAAAAATTTATAACATTATAATTATATACAATTTATAACACAAATTATTTATTACATCGATGGTAGGTAAGAAAAACTTCATAAATACAACTGTTTTTGTGAACCACATAACTCAATTTTATGAGCTGCAAATATGCCATGAGAAATTTGAAAGTGCATTATATATTTAATCAATTACACCTTTAAATATTAAAATAAAGTAACGAGATTTTCATTGTCAACCATCGATGGTAAAAAGTTGTCACACTGATTTTAAGTGGAAAGTGTTGTGATTTTGCACAGAGAAAAATCATCAAATAATTCACTAATTTAATTTTCTAAAATATTACATGATGATTTTTCGGAATAAACTATTGATGGATATCTCATTATTTAAATATAATATCGGTTTTAGAGTTTGTAAACTACAGTAAATGTATTTAAGGTTATAAACGTATGTTTACACATCCATGAAATATTTTTATATTCCACTTGATTGGAATATAGTATTGTATTTGTTTTATATTAAATTGCATTTAATTCTAGATGTATACACTTTTGTGTTTTGTTCTACTCTAATTTTAAGCATTTTAATATTCTGTATAAGAGAGGGAAGGGAGAGAAAAGGACATTAAATGTAAAAAAAAAAAACATGAAGAAAGAAAGGAAAATATTGTATAGCATATTGCACTCATATATACTATCCAGTTCTGTATATTTATATATAAGGTTTATTTATTGTCCAACGGATTAATTAGTATGCTGTGTGTATAGCAACCCGCTAATCAGTCCTAGTCGGAATGAAGAAAATGAATGACATGTTAGAATGTAATTTGAGCCTGTTATTCCAGTGTTTTACTGAAAACTCCAATATTCCATAAAAATTAAAATTATATTGTGTACAAAAATTAAATTATAGATTTCAACTGTATTAATAAATGATGCGTCTGAATTGATTAGAATCTGCGTATTGTAACTATTCTGGCATACATTATTTAATTTTATTGTGCAAATTGTTGTTCGCTATTTAATAATCTTCACAAAATCCGCCAATTATTTATTTATTGGCATGAAATAAATTCTATTCTGCTATGTATGAAGGGCGACTGATTGGAAAATTTAAATCTATACCATAAATTAGAACCTTATTTCTTGACCTGAAAAGACTGAGAAATCTTCAAGAGTAGAAAAGATGGTAATTTCTATCGACTGACGCAGCTCAGGTAGGCGTCGTTACCTGAGACAGGTGCTGAAGGGGTGCCATAACTCTCGACTTTTGCACAGATGCAAGATACCTTTTGGGGCTGGAAGACGGCGGGGGGTCCAGACAACTCCGACCTAGGGCGCCGAAGAAGGAGAGGATTACCAGTTCCAGGAAGACTTCCAGATTATGGAAGCCACGCATAATTAAGTAAATTGAAGAAGGCAAAGTACAAAGAGCTAGCTGTGTGCACATCTGTGGATTTTGTATACTGTTATCATTGCAGTAGTGTGATGTTATGCAAAGGCTTAATATCACAATATGGAGGGTACATAGGCATGGGAGGGTGGAACTAAATACCACAAAAATTATTAACATCTATTTACTTCCGTAAAGGATTTTGTTACTTAGCTTCCTCTGTTTATAAAAGTTAGTGTTCATAATATTTTAATGTGCTTAGTGTTTATAATTTTAAATAGTTTATTCACATTGTTTATATTTGTTTATCTAAATATGGTGTAACTTCCACAATTCTATATATCTTTTTGTATCTTGTCCGCTCTAGTCCTGAAGAAGACATGCATAGTCGGGTCGAAACGTTGGCTTTTAATAAAATAGTTTTGCCACTTTTTAGTCTATTAATGACCGCCACCCCGGACCATATCTTTCCATAATAACGCAACGGTCAACTAATAAGTATATATATAGACTTTTTAAGCGTTATAATTTTACTTTGTTTATTGCTATAATTTTTTCATTTATAAAAGAGCCTGTCTATAACTGGTTCAAAAGATTGTCTATTACTGGATCTTTGAAAAATCATGTGTCAGACTTTTTCTATTTTTATATACAAATTAAGCAAACTGCCAATCAAGCGTATATATTTCGATAAAATAATAAAATTTGCATTAAATTAAATCCATTTGTGGATATCCACCATCAGGACTAAAACTGTGGTTCATATAAATGTAGAACAATTATCTTAAAGTGTCTATTATTGGTACAATTACCTTATATCTTGGTATTTTAGATACAATATTTCACCTAAATATTATTAAGGTGTGTTTAGACATTTCACAAACTATATGTAACGCAATTACCTAACTTATCTGACGAGCGACGTTATTACTAAACCAAACTATTTACTTCATTTTTCTTGATGCCATCAGCGGAGAAATATAAAAACAGGAAACAAAAATAATGGAATAACCATTTATATATTTGTTTGTCTCATGGTGTTTGATATGTATCTTTAGATGTTAAAAAAATATAAATAAAAAAAAAAATTAAATTAAAAACAATATTTCTTCAGGTTCTAAATTTTTCAGATTAAAAACAAAGAACTCCGCCTTATTTTTATGATGTAGTAAATAAGTCAGTACATATTTACTATATAAAATTTTAAAAATAATTTCATGGAATGAGTTTTCCTGGATAGGGAAGTTGAGAGTTTCCGGTAGAACATTCCTCAAGATACCTTTTGACCTCTATTTGAGAATATGAATATTTTAAAATTTTTCTTCACCCAATACAACTGGTGAGGAAGATGTCTTCTTTTGAGTTTTCCACTTCAATATTGTAATAAATTAGATTATTGTTTAAAATAAAGCCTGTGAATACGCAAGAGATTATGTAGGTTAATATTTAACAAAAATAGAAGATACTGATGGATATTGAAGTGAGTAGATCATCATATTGGATCTTATTTGAATACTTTTTTTATCTCAGAATCGGCTAGTGTTAGCTAACTAGATTATTAAAACAATTGAGATTCCTGTTTTTATTACAATCAACTTATATTAAGATAATTAATAGGGTAGCAAAATAATAAGATCACAAATACCGAAAATCTTGCTTTAGTGTGAAAGAAGAGGAATTATCTGTTTCACGTTTTCTAAAAGCCTATAAATTTTATTGTTATTAATGAAAACTTTTTTTTTTCTTCAAGTCTTCATCCGCACCTGTCATGGTAGTGACAATTAGCAGATTTGTTGTTAGGTAGAGAATGGCATGATAGGCATGACGAAGAATGGAGGCCAGCAGTACCTCTTCCCTGGTCTGTTTACATCCTAAAATCAGGAAAGGAGATCTCTCATCCAGCTCCTTTTCAGTCACCTCCTGATGAGCATTTCAACCGTGGCCATGTCGTTGATAAGTCCATTGTGATGTCCGTGTAGTTTTAGATGAAATCGGGAGTAGAGAGTACGTATGTGCTGGTCAATGGTTGGTTGTCTTAGGTCGGTATGTAAGATATTTAAGTCTTATTGTTGACATACCAGTGAGCTGCAGTTATTAGTCTTAAAATTTTAGATTGTAGTTTTTGTAAGTGAATCTTTTTTGCTGAACCGTAAATCTGTGAGGCGTATGTCCAAATGGGTTTGAGCAGGTAAGTGTATCTATTTAGTTTTTGTCTAATTTTCAGTTTTGATTTAGAAAACAGTGAGTAAAGTATTTTCAGTCGCATGTTCAAAGTCTTTCTTTTTATTTTGACGTGTGGGCCCCAGGTCATCCATCTGTCAAATATATTAGTCCGAGGTACCGTATAGTGTCCTTCTGAGGAATTGGATTGTTGTTTATATAAACTGGTGGACATGTTTCTCGTCGAAGAGTAAATGCCATGTATTGTGATTTGTTATGATTTAATCTAATTTTCCAGATTGAATTAGAATAGAACGTATATACACAAACAAATATATAAATAGTTATTTTATTATATTAGTATTTTTGTTTTTATATTTCTCCTCTGATGGTATCAAGAGAAATAAAGTATAATAGTTTGGTTTAGTAATAACGTCGCTGTTAAATAAGTTAGGTAATTGTGTTACATATAGTTTGTGAAATGTCTAAACACACCTTAATAATATCTAAGTGAAGTATTGTAAATAAAATACCAAAATATAATAATAATAATAATGCTAATAGACAGTTTGAGATAATTATTTTATATTTATATGAATTACTGGATGGTGGATACCCACAGATGGATTTAATTTAAAGGAAATTTATCCTTTTATCGAAATATGTGCGCCAGTTTGTATAACATTTCATATAAAAATTGGAAAATTATGACACATGATTTTTCAATGTTCTAGTAATAGACAATCTTTTGTACCACTTATAAACTTTTATATAGAAAAAAATTATAACAATAAAAAAAATCTGGTGTGCGCAATACACTACTTTCAATTACCGATCTATTTTGAATAGAAATTATATTCTGGCAATGCTGGGCTATTATAAAATGTTTTGAAGTGCATTTTAAACGAAGCTAAAGCTTAAAGCTTACAGATAACAAGTCATTAAGACCATTATAATTACAAAATGTCTAGTTAATATATCGACGACAGGCAATAACAATCTAGTAACTCCAAAAAATCTAGTGAATCTATCTGCATTTATAAACCACACAACTTTCTTTGCTTTTATAGACAACAGAGTGACTAACTCAAATTTCAACATTTTTGAATAATATTTTTGGTTTAAAAAGTTATCTATGCAAACAATGAGTAAGTTGATTACAGAGGTGGTGATTGCAGTGTTGAAATATAGAACTGACAATAAAGGTATCAATTTAGGTACTTATTTCTTATGATAGATGTTCTTAGGAAAGACACTTTATTAAATATCTGTAGAAAAACGGTTTTTTTAGTCTCAGCAATTAAAAAGATATATTTTAAATTTATCCAAATTTTCGCCTCTTCAGGGGAAAAAACTAGAGACCATATCTTTCCTCCTAATAATCCGATTTTAAAGATTTTTTTTTTTTTTTAGGAAATTTTATAAACTTTTAAAAAACCATAAATATCCCGAAAAGAGCGTATACTTTTTGAGTTATTCGAAATTTAATTTTAACATCCCTCGTAACTTTTTTTCCAGCTTCTTTTAGTTGAAGTTAGAAATGTTATATAGATAAATTTAAAAGGTATGAGATAATAACTTTAGCGAATTTTCATTGAAATCTGTACATTCGTTTAGGCGCTACAGTCTATAGCAACGCAGGTTTTTCTGCATTTTTTTTTCTCCTTTATTAACTTATCAAATTCAAAAGTTATATGTAGCATTTCATCGTAACTCTGAATAATGCGAAATGGTTAACTTTTTAAAATAAACCATAGGTACTTTAGAAGAAGACATATGTGAAGGTTGGACATTTAAGCCCCGTAAAGTGACATCAACGGGGATAAGACCGAAATGATATTAAAGACCACTTAATTATACAATGATACACCGACTTTGATCAAAATCGTCAGAACACTTCCGGTTAGCCGATTTTAACGAAAAAGTTGTCACATCCGGCCCATATACAAACCTTAAATATCAGTTTCGTACTACTTTTCATTTATGAGCTAGACTGTTAACACACACACACACACACCTACCTGAAATGCAGATAATGCAGGTGTCAATAGTTATTACCATATTTTCTCCCCTTGACTATTTCTAATTATTTTTAGTTCATTAAATATCATTCTAATTTATGATATAGATTTAAATTTACTAATCAGCCGTCGTTTACACATAGCAGAATAAAAATTATTTTCTAGCAATTTTGCGCTATCACAAAGTTTTTGAATTGTATTTTTAACGGAGCTAAACCCTAACAGCTGATCTGCAAAAACCCATCAAGGCCATTAAAATAACACAAACTCTATTTATTACATCGATGGTAGGTAAGAAAAACTTCATAAATACATCTGTTTTTGTAAACCACATAACTCAAGTTTCTGAGCCACAAATATGCCTTGAGAGATTTGAAAGTGCATTTGTATATTTAACCTATTAATCTACGCTTGTTAATATTATTAATCTATGCAGGCCCATTTTTTTTTTGTTTTCTTTTTTTTCTAATAGCATATGTAAAAACATTTAAATTAGTCGACTATAGCCGACTTAACCCGAGCGTTAAAATCTGACAGATTAATCAAATTCACTCTCCGGAAAAAAAAAAAAAAAAAAGTCTATAGAAGTTTTCACTTTAAAATATTCAACTATGAGCAAAATAAAATGTGTGTTCTTAAAGAAAATCTGGATGATCAAAACATATAAGCAGTATTCATATCTACTACGTACCAATATAATCATCAACCAATGCGAAGTTGAAGAAATGTGATGTCCACAAAAAAGGTACCATCAGAAGTATATATATATTTATAATTGGAGGGGTTGATAAAGAAATATAAATAGTTTTCACTTTGGTTTAAATAACTTATTTTTAAACACATGATCCTAACAAAACATACTATACATATTACAAACATAAACATACATCTACTATATTTGCGCAGCTGTTAATAAGTTCTTGAAGGCCCGTTTGACAAGCATGAACATATATATTTATAATTTAATATTAGCTGTTATACACATATAATTATTTTTATAATATAGAAGTTTTGCTCTATGAGCGTATATATAAACATACATCTTATATAATCTATTTATAAAAAATTAAATATCTTATCATTACATTTTTATTAATCTAAGTGTTAATTAATTGATTTAAGTAATAAGTTAATACTAAATGGTAGATTTCATGGATGATACTTAAGGTTGGGCATTGAGCAGCAGTTTCATATTCGGTTCCAAACCTCGCTGCTTCAATGGAGCAGGAATGATTGATGCAAGCACTCTTATGTTGGATGTAAGTCATCCAACGGGACGGTGGCATAGGGAGATCTGCAGGAGCTGGAGAATCACCAAACCCTTCATAAAGTACTGAATATAATGGCGATTGTCTGGGGCTCTTGGACGGAGTTCCTCTTGACTTGCCATTTCGGGAGCGCCTAGGTGAATTGTAACTGCTGTATCCAAAGCTAACACTGATTTTGTTCCATTCATGATCGAAATCGAACTGTTGGCCACGCGGAGGATTCCTGTGTGATTTAGGTTTACCTATTGATGGTGAATTTGATTTTGATTCCAAAAGAGGTCCATCCAAATCTTGAACGTTTTCCACCATATTTGACACAATTGTATTGGTCATTGTTGAAATTCCTAAATAAAAAAACAAATAAGTATAAAAGCCAAGGTATTATGTAGATTGTCAAGTATATGCAATCAAATTAAGCTGTAATAAAGAGTTAACCCCTCACAAAACTGAGCTGGCCTAGTTATTGTTAAGGAACAGATGGAACGTCCTTGGGCTAACTGAAGCATATTCTAAGATTTGAAGAAAATAGGTTACCTGAAGATGGAAGATTTAAAGCCAACCTTCGGCGGCTGCCAACTGCTGTCATCACAGAAGCTGATGAATTTCGGAGTGGAAATGTAATGAAACTAGAAGTAAGCAGTCGTCGCGTATATACGACTTACTACGTCAAAAGAGAAAACAAACAAGAGGGCTACCAAGACAGCCAATACGTAATCTCTCTCCTTTGACACTCTTTAACTGTAAAGAAAACTCACAAAGTTAGAATTAAAAGAGATCTATTTCGGAAATTCGACAGTCACAGCTCAAAGAAAAAGCACGCTAACACCTCTGCTTAACATTAAGTTATAACTCACTCAGACGAACATCCGAACTCGTCGTCAGCTCACTTGTCTCTGAAGGGCTTCTCCCAAAATCGACAGTCTCTACCTGATACAACCAATATCAGCTCTCCATTTAGTCACGTGACTCTAGAAACTCTGTTTCTAGAACGCCAGTACCGCTTTTCTGCCTCATAAGGGCATTTTCTACGGAACTGCTTAAATTTTTAAAAAAAATAATCAGCGTCTTAGAAAGAGAAATATATTCTCCAGATGTTTTATTTCAGAACATCCGGAAATCAAAGGTTCATTCACGAGAAGTGGAGGGGGGACTGAGGTAAATGGAGTGGGGAGACTAACCGTACGGCTGGATAGGTTAGGTTACCTAGGCCTCACAACCATTATAAATTTCTGATTTTCATTATATGTAAATAGTTAAATAATTTTTCATATCCCTTGTTTATAATTTTAAACCATCTTCATCTATTTCTTTTACATAGTCAAGTGGGCAACAAATTAAAAAAAAAAATGTGGAAACTTCACAATTTACTTTAGGAAAAAAAAAACTTTAACGTGGTGTATATTTATCAGTTCTTTTCCCATTTTCCTCAACAAATTTATTATTTTCACAATACCTTTCCTTAATTTTTGTAAGTAGTAGACTTATATTTTACTAACTTTTGTCAAAAATATGGAATGAGTTTTTGAAACCACACAATAAACTCTCAACTTCCATCTCCTCGAATATCATGATTTTGGTTATATTTATTGTATTGTGTGTTGTATTTGTTTTATATTAAATTGCATCTAATTGTAGATGTATACACTTTTGTGTTTTGTTCTACTCTAATTTTAAGCATTTTAATATCCTGTATAAGAGAGGGAAGGGAGAGAAAAGGACATTAAATTTAAAAAAAAAAAAACATGAAGAAAGAAAAGAAAATATTGTATAGCATATTGTACTCATATATACTATCCAGTTCTGTATATTTATATATAAGGTTTATTTATTGTCCAACGGATTAATTAGTATGCTGTGTGTATAGCAACCCGCTTATCAGTCCTTGTCAGAATGAAGAAAATGAATGACATGTTAGAATGTAATTTGAGCCTGTCATTCCAGTGTTTTACTGAAAACTCGAATATTCCACAAAAATTAAAATTATATTGTGTACACAAATTGAATTATAGATTTCAACTGTATTAATATATAATGCGTTTGAATTGATTTGAATCTGCGTATTGTAACTTTTCTGGCATACACTATTTAATTTTATTGTGCAAATTGTTCGCTATTTAATAATCTTCACAATATCCGCCAATTATGTATTTATTGGCATGAAATAAATTCTATTCTGCTATGTATGAAGGACGACTGATTGGAAAATTTAAATCTATATCATAAATTAAAACCTTATTTCTTCAACTAAAAATAATTAGAAATAGCCAAGAGTAGAAGATATGGTAATTTCTGAATTTCTGATAGATGCTGAAGGGGTGCCATAACTCTCGACTTTTGCACAGGTGCAAGATACCTTTTGACTTCTATTTGAGAATATGATTACTTTAAATATTTTCTTCACCCAATACAACTGGTGAGGAAGCTGTGCTAACTCACTTTAATCCGTAGGACAATAAATAAAACGTATATATAAATATACAGAAGTGGATAGTATATATGAGTATATTTAATTTTTTTTCTTTTCTTTGTTCATGCTTTTTTTTTTTACATTTAATTTCCCTTTCTCTCTCTTTATACACATATTAAAATAATTAAAATTATAATAGAACAATAACAAAACACAAAAGTGAATACATCTACAATTAAATGCAATTTAATATAAAACAAATACAATACACAATACAATAAATGTAACCAAAATCATGCTTTTCGAGGAGATGGAAGTTGAGAGTTTATTGTGTGGTTTCAAAAACTCATTCCATTTTTTTTTGGCAAAAGTTAGTAAAATATAAGTCTACTACTTCCAAAAATTAAGGAAAGGTATTGCGAAAATAATAAATTTGTTGAAGAAGATGTGAAAAGAACTGATAAATGTACACCACGTTAAAGTTTTTTTTTTTCCTAAAGTAAATTGTGAAGTTTCCACATTTTTTTTTTAATTTGTTGCCCACTTGACTATTTAAAAGAAATAGTTGAAGATGGTTTAAAATTATAAACAAGGGATACGAAAAATTATTTAAATATTTACATATAATGAAAATCAGAAATTTATAATGGTTGTGAGGCCTAGGTAACCTAACCTATCCAGCAGTATGATTAGTCTCCCCACTACTTTTACCTCTGTCCCCCCTCCACTTCTTGTGAATGAACCTTTGATTTTGGGAGAAGCCCTTCAGAGAGAAGTGAGCTGACAACGAGTTCGGATGTTCGTCTGAGTGAGTTATAACTTAATGTTAAGCAGAGGTGTTAGCGTGCTTTTTCTTTGAGCTGTGACTGTCGAATTTCCGAAATAGATCTCTTTTAATTCTAACTTTGTGAGTTTTCTTTACAGTTAAAGAGTGTCAAAGGAGAGAGATTACGTATTGGCTGTCTTGGTAGCCCTCTTGTTTGTTTTCTCTTTTGACGTAGTAAGTCGTATATACGCGACGACTGCTTACTTCTAGTTTCATTACATTTCCACTCCGAAATTCATCAGCTTCTGTGATGACAGCAGTTGGCAGCCGCCGAAGGTTGGCTTTAAATCTTCCATCTTCAGGTAACCTATTTTCTTCAAATCTTAGAATATGCTTCAGTTAGCCCAAGGACGTTCCATCTGTTCCTTAACAATAACTAGGCCAGCTTAGTTTTGTGAGGGGTTAACTCTTTATTTAAACAGCTTAATTTGATTGCATATACTTGACAATCTACATAATACCTTGGCTTTTATACTTATTTGTTTTTATATTTAGGAATTTCAACAATGACCAATACAATTGTGTCAAATATGGTGGAAAACGTTCAAGATTTGGATGGACCTCTTTTGGAATCAAAATCAAATACACCATCAAAAGGTAAACCTAAATCACACAGGAATTCTCCGCGTGGCCAACAGTTCGATTTCTATCATGAATGGAACAAAAACAGTGTTAGCTTTGGATACAGCAGTTACAATTCACCTAGGCGCTCCCGAAATGGCAAGTCAAGAGGAACTCCGTCCAAGAGCCCCAGACAATCGCCATCATATTCAGAAAATTATGCATGGTTTAGTGATTCTCCAGCTCCTGCAGATCTCCCTATGCCACCGTCCCGTTGGATGACTTACATCCAACATAAGAGTGCTTGCATCAATCATTCCTGCTCCATTGAAGCAGCGAGGTTTGGAACCGAATATGAAACTGCTGCTCAATGCACAACCTTAAGTATCATCCATGAAATCAACCATTTAATATTAATTTATTACTTAACTCAATTAATTAACACTTAGATTAATAAAAATGTAATGATAAGATTTTTAATTTTTTATACATAGATTATATAAGGTGTATGTTTATATATACGCTTATAGAGCAAAACTTTTATATTATAAAAATAATTATATGTGTATAACAGCTAATATTAAATTATAAATATATATGTTTATGCTTGTCAAACGGGCCTTCAAGAACTTATTAACAGCTGCGCAAATATAGTAGATTATTATAATATTCGTTATTGTTTTTTTTTATTTTATACTCAAATTTATTTTGTTTGTATTTCTAATTATCTAAATAAAATATATGTTTTATGTTTCAATTATATGTTTATAAGTGTTAATATCAAATTAATTGTATATGTGTACATACTTGTTAATTGAAAATAACCATAAATACATAGTTTATTTAATATAAGTTTATTTCTTCTCCTTGAATTTCTAAAATATCTAGTAATTTCATGTTTTGTTAGGATCATGTGTTTAAAAATAAGTTATTTAAACCAAAGTGAGAACTATTTATATTTCTTTATCAAGCTCTCCAATTAAAAAAATATATATATACTTCTGATGGTACCTTTTTTGTGGAGATCACATTTCTTCAACTTCGCATTGGTTGATGATTATATTGGTACGTAGTAGATATGAATACTGCTTATATGTTTTGATCATCCAGATTTCCTTTAAGAACACGCATTTTATTGTGCCCTTAGTTGAATATGTTTTAAAGTGAAAACTTCTATAGACTTTTTTTTTTACTTTTTTCCGGAGGGTGAATTAGATTAATCTGTCAGATTTTAAAGCTCGGGCTATAGTCGACTAATTTAAATGTTTTTACATATGCTATTAGAGAAAAAAAAATTGGCCTGCATAGATTAATAATATTAACAAGTGTAGATTAATAGGTTAAATATACAAATGCACTTTCAAATCTCAAGGTATATTTTTAGCTCAGAAACTTGAGTTATGTTGTTTACAAAAACAGATGTATTTATGAAGTTTTTTTTACCTACCATCGATGTAATAAATAGAGTTTGTGTTTTTTTAATGGCCTTGATGAGTTTTTGCAGATCAGCTGTTAGGGTTTAGCTCCGTTAAAAATACAATTCAAAAACTTTGTGATAGCGCAAAATTGCTAGAAAATAATTTTTATTCTGCTATGTGTAAACGACGGTTGATTAGTAAATTTAAATCTATATCATAAATTAGAATGATATTTCATGAACTAAAAATAATTAGAAATATTCAAGGGGAGAAAATATGGTAATAACTATTGACACATGCATTTCAGGTAAATGCGTTTCAGGGCCGGATGTGACAACTTTTTCGTTAAAATCGGCTAACCGGAAGTGCTCTAACGATTTTGATCAAACTCGGTGTATCATTGTATAATTAAGTGGTCTTTAATATCATTTAGGTCTTATCCCCGTTGATGTCACTTTACAAGGCTTAAATGTCTAACGTTCACATATCTTCTAAAGCACCTTTAATATGGTTTATTTTAAAAAGTTAACCATTTCGCATTATTCAGAGTTACGATAAAATGCTACATATAACTTTTGAATTTGATAAGTTAATAAAGGAGAAAAAAATGCAGAAAAACCTGCGTAGACTGTAACGCCTAAACGAATGTACCGATTTCAATGAAAATTCGCTAAATTCATTTTCTCATACCTTTTAAATTTATCTATATAACATTTCTAACTTCAACGAAAAGAAGCTGGAAAAAAAGTTACGAGGGATGTTAAAATTAAATTTCGAATAATTCAAAAAGTATACGCTCTTTTTGGGATATTTATGGTTTTTTAAAAGTTTATAAAATTTCCTCAAAAAACACAAAAAAATTCTTTAAAATCGGACAATTAGGAGGAATGATATGGTCTCTAGTTTTTTTCCCTGAAGAGGCGAAAATTTGGATAAATTTAAAATATATTTTTTTAATTGTTGAGCCTAAAAAAACCTTTTTTCTACAGATATTTAATAAAGTGTCTTTCCTAAGAACATCTATCATAAGAAATAAGTACCTAAATTGATACCTTTATTCTCAGTTCTATATTTCAACACTGCAATCACCACCTCTGGAATCAACTTACTCATTGTCTGCATAAATAACATTTTAAACCAAAAATATTACTCAAAAATGTTGAAATTTGAGTTAGTCATTCTGTTGTTTATAAAAGCAAAGAAAGTTGTGTGGTTTATAAATGCAGATAGATTCACTAGATTTTTTGGAGTGACTAGATTTTTATTGCCTGTTGTCGATATATTGAATGGACATTTTGTAAATATAATGGTCTTAATGACTTGTTATCTGTAAGCTTTAAGCTTTAGCTCCGTTTAAAATGCACTTCAAAACATTTTATAATAGCCCAGCATTGCCAGAATATAATTTCTATTCAAAATAGATCGGTAAATGAAAGTAGTGTGTTGCGCGCACCAGATTTTTTTTATTGTTATAATTGTTTTCTATATAAAAGTTTATAAGTGGTACAAAAGATTGCCTATTACTAGAACATTGAAAAATCATGTGTCATAATTTTCCAATTTTTATATGAAATGTTATACAAACTGGCGCACATATTTCGATAAAAGGATAAATTTCCTTTAAATTAAATCCATCTGTGGGTATCCACCATCCAGTAATTCATATAAATATAAAATAATTATCTCAAAGTGTCTATTATCATTATTATTATATTTTGGTATTTTATTTACAATACTTCACTTAGATATTATTAAGGTGTGTTTGGACATTTCACAAACTATGTGTAACACAATTACCTAACTTATTTAATAGCGACGTTAATACTAAACCAAACTATTTACTTTATTTCTCTTGATACCATCAGAGGAGAAATATAAAAACAAAAATACTAGTATAATAAAATAATAAATAAAATAATAATAAGGCTAACGAACCCGAAGGTTCGATGCCGACACCAGCAATCGCTTGTTACACACCTCCCTCCACCGTTCGCCGTCCAAACCCAGTCCCTTCAGATCGGCTTTAATGCAATCTTCCCACCTTCGCTTCGGTCTACCCCTCGGACGCTTACCATTCGGCACAGCAAATATTAACCTTTTAGGAGTTCTCTTGTTACTAAGTCCAACAACTTTACAAGCCCATTTGATTCGCCGCGATGAAATTACCTCAATTATATTACCCGGATACAGCTCACGCAATTCGGCGTTGTGTAACCGTCTGAACTCTCCGGTTAACTCATCCTTCTTCGGTCCGAATATTCTACGCAATACTTTATTTTCAAAAACCTTAAGACGCTGCTCATCCCTTAATGTAAGCGGCCAAGTTTCGCATCCATAAAGAACTGTAGGCAAGATAATTGTTTTATAGATTCTAATTTTTAAGTTTCGGGACAAGAGGCGCGAACTAAGTAGTTTTGTCACAGAAAAATAACAAGCATTCCCCGCCTTCAGTCTAACCTTAATCTCTTCTTCAATTTCGTTTTTTCTAGTTATCGTAGAACCTAGATACCTAAATTTATCTACCTGTTCAAACATATTACCATCTATATCGATATCACCAGTAGTATCGCCATTTTTGCAGCTAACCATATATTTTGTTTTATCCACGTTTATTTCGAGTCCTAGTTCTTTACCGGCTTTCATTAACGTTGTCGTATTTAGTTTTATAGTTTCAACATCTTCGCTTAACAGTACCAGATCATCAGCTTAGCCCAGCACGGATGTTGTCCCGCCCAGATCCAACCCTTTCTCGGTTCGCGTTACCTCCCTAATGGCATGTTCTAATGCCAAATTGAACAGGACAGGCGAAAGAGAATCCCCCTGTTTTAAGCCCGAACGAACCTCAAATTTTTCGGACAAATTATTACCGATTCTAACTTTATTGAGTGTCTCCGTCAAGCACATCCTGACTAGATTCACTAGTTTTTTTGGAATCCCCTGCTCGATTAGAATATTATACAGTTTCTGGCGGTCAATAGAATCGTAAGCCTTTTTAAAATCTATATACAGCTGGTGAACAGTACCGTTATACTCCAATTTTTTCTCTAATATTTGCCGTAAAGAAAATATTTGATCAATCGTCGAACGATTCCGTCTAAATCCGCATTGGTAGTCTCCGATAATTTCCTCGGCGTATTCCGTGATTCGACTGGTTAAGATTAAAGTGAATATTTTATAACACACCGGAAGGAGTGAAATTCCTCGATAGTTATTACAATCCGTCCTCGGACCCTTTTTTGTGAATCGGAATAAGAATAGATTCTTTCCATTCTTCAGGTAATTTCTCGTTCACCCAGATCTTTTTAACCAACCGATGTATTTTAGAAACTCCAGCTTCCCCGCATGCCTTAATTAGTTCAGTAGGAATATTATCGATTCCCGCTGCTTTATATGATTTTAATTTTCCGATAGCTACTTCAACTTCCTCTTTACTTGGTCCTTCTATTAACGGTTCAGCACTCTGGTACTCAGAAGGAGGACACAGATCATAATTTCCCGTATTTAAAATATTGTCAAAGTGGTCCTTAAACTTATTCAACATGTCAACCGGATCGGTCAGAATATTGTTATTATCATCCCTAATTCCAGACGTTACGGGCCCTACATATTTACGTGATCTGTTTATACCTTTGTACATGTCTCTTACGTTATTTTCAATTCTATTAGTTTCTATTTCAATTATTTTATTTTTAAGATACTCTCTTTTTTTATTTTTGAGCAATTTTGTCGTTTCGTTCTTTGAGATTCGGAAGTATTCCAGATTGTCTTCGCTAGGATTATTTAGAGCTCTTAATTTAGCGGCTTTTCTTTTTTCACACATGTTTAAGCAATCTTCATCAAACCACGGTTTGTTATTCTTATTTTCCTTTTTTCCTAGACACGAGTTACCGACCGCTTTAATATTATCCCTGATCGCTATCCATAACTTGTCAATATCCTCGTGGTCCTCGTCAGGAAGCTCTAAAGCTTTAAACTTATTCTTAACATCTAGCTCGAATTGGTTTCTAATTGATGGATTTTTTAATTTTTCCAAATTAAAATTCTCAAAATCGAAACGGTTTTCTTTTCTCTTTTTTATATTAAGTTTTTGTCGAAGTTTCGCGATTACTAATTCATGATCCGACCCACATTCTGCTCCGCGATAAGACCGTACATTAATTATACTGCTTTGCCAGCTATGTTGTATCAAGACATGATCGATTTGATTTCGTGTTTGCGAATCCGGTGATGTCCAAGTATATTTATGAATATCCTTGTGTTTAAACGTCGTACTTTTAATTATCAGGTTTTTCGAGATGGCAAAGTTTATCAGACGGATCCCATTATCATTACTATATTTGTGCAAACTTTCTTTACCAATCGTCTGAATATAAACTTCTTCCCTTCCTACCTTTGCGTTCGCGTCACCTACAATTATTTTCATGTAGTTTCGCGGTAGTTTATCATAAACCCATTCGAGTTTATCGTAAAATTCACTTTTGACTTCATCGTCACTGTCTTCGGTCGGACAATGTATGTTTATTAATGCGATTTTAAACCAACGTCCCTGAAATGTAGCTACCGAAATTCTATCACTAAAGAATTGTACGTCCCTCAAAGCGGATAGTAATCTACTCCTAATTAGAAACCCGGTACCCAAACAATGATTCCCGCTTCCTCCGTACCAAATAGTGTACTTTCCTTCCCTCATCGAGCCCTCCCCTGGCCAGCGAACCTCTTGCAGAGCCACGACATCCAAATTGTACCCATTTACCTCATTCGCGACCGATTTTAGCCCCCCTGATGTGTTTAAACTCCTTACGTTCCACGTACCAATATTTAAATCCCTATATTTCAACTAGCACCATGAATCCCCTAAAGCAGTCCCCACCCGGAGACCCGAACGGGGGACTAGTTTACCTCCGGATAATGAGCGTTTTACCTTAGGCAGATCCATGACTTTTTGTGGTGTTTGGTGAACTAAAGATATGTGAGTAGGGCGTTCAATCCTACGCCACACCCTCCAGCAAGTCTGGTGGGCCCCTACCTCCAGCAAGTCTAGAGGTCCCCTCCCTCCAGCAAGTCTGGAGGGCCCCTCTCATTGTTGGTCAGCGAGTCCATCGGACTTAGCCGGGAGGAACTTCTAAGGAATTTCCACCGACCATCCCCACATCCGCCACCCGTGGGACGCTCCCCATACGCGGTAATGAGCCCGCGCGAGGAGTATAATAAAATAACTATTTATATATTTGTTTGTGTATATACGTCCTATTCTAATTCAATCTGGAAAATTAGATTAAATCATAACAAATCACAAGACATAGCATTTACGCTTCGACGAGAAACATGGCCACCAGTTTATATCAGCAACAATCCAATTCCTCAGATGAACACTATTCGCTACCTCGGACTAATATTTAACAGATGGATGACTTGGGGCCCACACGCCAAAATTAAAAGAAAGACTTTGAACATGCGACTGAAAATACTTTACTCACTGTTTTCTAAATCAAAACTGAAAATTAGACAAAAACTAAATAGATACACTTACCTGCTCAAACCCATTTGGACATACGCCTCACAGATTTACGGTTCAGCAAAAAAGACTCACTTACAAAAACTACAATCTAAAATTTTAAGACTAATAACTGCAGCTCTCTGGTATGTGAACAACAAGACTTAAATATCTTACATGCCGACCTAAGACAACCAACCATTGACCAGCACATACGTACTCTTTACTCCCGATTTCATCTTAAACTACTCGGACATCACAATGGAATTATCAACGACATGGCCACGGTTGAAATGCTCATCAGGAGGCGACTGAAAAGGAGCTGGATGAGAGATCTCCTTTCCTGATTTTAGGATGTAAACAGACCAGGGAAGAGGTACTGCTGGCCTCCATTCTTCGTCATGCCTATCATGCCATTCTCTACCTAACAACAAATCTGCTAATTGTCACTACCATGACAGGTGCGGATGAAGACTTGAAGAAAAAAAAAAGTTTTCATCAATAACAATAAAATTGCATGTGATAGGCTTTTGGAAAACTTGAAACAGATAACTCCTCTTCTTTCACACTACAGCAAGATTTTCGGTATTTGTGATCTTATTATTTTGCTACCCTATTAATTATCTTAATATAAGTTGATTGTAATAAAAACAACCATCTCATTTGTTTTAATAATTTAGTTAGCTAAAACTAGCTGATTCTAAGATAAAAAAGTATTTAACTAATATCCAATATGATGATCTACTCAATTCAATATCCATCAGCATCTTCTATTTTTATTAAATATTAACCTACATAATCTCTTGCGTATTCACACGCTTTTATTTATACAATAATCTAATTTATTACAATATTGAAGTGGAAAACTCAAAAGAAGACATCTACCTCACCAGTTGTATTTTGTGAAGAAAAATTTTAAAATATTCATATTCTCAAATAGAGGTCAAAAGGTATCTTGAGGAATGTTCTACCGGAAACTCTCAACTTCCCTATCCAGGAAAACTCATTCCATGAAATTATTTTTAAAATTTTATATAGTAAATATGTACTGACTTATTTACTACATCATAAAAATAAGGCGGAGTACTTTGTTTTTAATTTGAAAAATGTAGAACCTGAAGAAATATTATTTTTAATTTAATTTTTGTTTTATTTATATTTTTTTAACATCTAAAGGTACATATCAAACACCATGAGAAAAACAAATATATAAATGGTTATTCCATTATTCCATTATTTTTGTTTCTTGTTTTTATATTACTCCTCTGATGACATCAAGAAAAATAAAGTAAATAGTTTGGTTTAGTAATAACGTCGCTAAGTTAGATAATTGCGTTACATATAGTTTGTGTCTAACCACACCTTTATAATATTTAGGTGAAATATTGTATCTAAAATACCAAGATATAAGGTAATTGTACCAATAATTGACACTTTGAGATAATTGTTCTACATTTATATGAACCACAGTTTTAGTCCTGATGGTGGATATCCACAAATGGATTTAATTTAAAGCAAATTTATTATTTTATCTAAATATATACGCTTGATTGACAGTTTGTATAATTTTTATATAAATATAGGAAAAATCTGACACTCGATTTTTCAAAGATCCCGTAATAGAGAATCTTTTGAAGCAGTTATAGACAGGCTCTTTTATATATGAATAATTATATAACAATAGAAACAGTAAAATTAGAACGCTTAAAAAGTATAGATATTTTCGAATATTTAATAGTTGACTGTCGCATTTTTAAGGAAGGAGATGGTCCGGGGTGGCGTTCATAAATAGACTAAATAACGGCAAAACTATTTTATTAAAAGCCAACGTTTCGACCAGATTTAGCAAGTCTTCTTCAGTGCTAGAACAGACCTGGTCACGGCCTGCTCTGCATTTGACGGAATAAGAACCACGGGAATTCATGAGGAGTTTCCTCGGCTGGTGAGTGAGGAGAACGTCCCCTGGTTCAAAGAGGTCATGAAAGGATGGAAGACGGTGGAGGGTCCAGACCACTCCATTCTAGGGCGCCGAAGAAGGAGAGGATTACCAGTTCCAGGAAGACCTCCAGATACTGGAAGCTCCGCATAATTAAGTAAATTGAAGAAGGCAATGTACAAAGAGCTAGATGTGTGGACAGCTGTGAGTTTTGTATACTGTTATCATTGCAGTAGTGTGATATTATGCAAAAGCTTGATATCACACCACTGCATAAACCCCCATTGCCCTAGTGGCATGAGAGGGTGGAACTTAATAAATAAATAAGTGCTAGAACGGACAAGATATAAAAAACATAATATAAATATAAATATAATATAAACATTTTTATAAGATATAAAAAAAGATAATCCTAAATTCACAATTGCATATATTATATTTTATATTATGTTACCATCTATTTACTTCAGTTTAGGATCTTCCTACTTAGCTTACTCTCTTTATACAAGTTATTGTTCTTAATATTTTAATGTGCTTACTGTTTATAATTTTAATTAGTTTATTCACATTGTTTATAATTTTTTATCTGAATATGGTGTAACTTCCACAATTCTATATATCTTTTTGTATCTTGTCTGCTCTAGTCCTGAAGAAGACATGCATAGTAGGGTCGAAACGTTGGCTTTTAATAAAATAGTTTTGCCACTTTTTAGTCTATTTATGACCGCCACCCCGGACCATATCCTTCTCAAATAACGCAACGGTCAACTAATAAGTATTCGAAAATATATAGACTTTTTAAGCGTTATAATTTTACTTTGTTTATTTTTATAATTTTTTCATTTATAAAAGAGCCCGTCTGTAACTGGTTCAAAAGATTGTCTATTACTGGATCTTTGAAAATCATGTGTCAGACTTTTTCTATTTTTATATAAAAATTAAGCAAACAGCCAATCGAGCGTATATATTTCGATAAAATAATAAAATTTGCTTTAAATTAAATCCATTTGTGGATATCCACCATCCAGTAGTTCATATAAATGTAGAACAATTATCTTAAAGTGTCTATTATTGGTACAATTACCTTATATCTTGGTATTTTATTTACAATATTTCACTTAGATATAATTAAGATGCGTTAAGACATTTCGCAATCTATAAAAAACACAATTATCTAAATTAGTTAACAGCGACATTACTGCCGAACCAAACTATTTATTTTATTTCTTTTGATACCGACATCAGGTGAGAAATATCAAAAACAAGAAACAAAAATACTAGTATAATAAAATAACTATTTATATATTTGTTTGTGCATATACATCCTGATCTCATTCCTGTTCCAAAAACAGTCAGATACTAGCTAACTATTAATACTATATATGTATTGTGTAGCAAACATATAATCATATGATAATACTTGGTAAGAGATAGTAAAATTATAACGCTTAAAAAGTCTATATTTATACTTATTAGTTGACCGTTGCGTTATTAAGGAAGGATATGGTCCGGGGTGGCGGTCATAAATAGACTAAAAAGTGGCAAAACTATTTTATTAAAAGCCAACGTTTCGACCCGACTATGCATGTCTTCTTCAGGGCTAGAGCAGACACGATACAAACAGATATATAGAATTGTGGAAGTTACATCATATTTAGATAAAAATTTATAAACAATGTGAATAAAATGATTAAAATTATAAACAGTAAGCACATTAAAATATTATGAACAATAACTTTTATAAACAGAGGAAGCTAAGTAACAAAATCCTTTACTGAAGTAAATAGATGTTAATAATTTTTGTGGTATTTAGTTCCACCCTCCCATGCCTATGTACCCTCCATTTTGTGATATTAAGCCTTAACATCACACTACTGCAATGATAACAGTATACAAAATCCACAGATGTGCACACAGCTAGCTCTTTGTACTTTGTCTTCTTCAATTTACTTAATTATACGTGGCTTCCAGAATCTGGAGGTCTTCCTGGAACTGGTAATCCTCTCCTTGGAGTGGTCTGGACCCTCCGCCGTCTTCCAGCCCCAAAAGTTATCTTGCACATGTGCAAAAGTCGAGAGTTATGGCACCCCTTCATCACCTGTCTCAGGTAACGACGCCTACCTGAACTGCGTCAGTCGGAAGAAATTACCATATCTTCTACTCTTGGCTATTTCTAATTATTTTTAGTTGAAGAAAGAAGGTTTTAATTTATGATATAGATTTAAATTTTCCAATCAGTCGTCCTTCATACATAGCAGAATAGAATTTATTTCACGCCAATAAATAAATAATTGGCGGATATTGTGAAGATTATTAAATAGCGAACAACAATTTGCACAATAAAATTAAATAATGTATGTCAGAAAAGTAACAATATGCAGATTCAAATCAATTCAAACGTATTATATATTAATACAGTTGAAATCTATAATATATACTTCTGATGATACCTTTTTTGTGGAGATCACATTTCTTCAACTTCGCATTGTTTGATGATTAATTTTTATTCTGCTATGTGCAAACGACGGCTGATTAGTAAATTTAAATCTATATCATAAATTAGAATGATATTTCATGAAAAAATGATTAGAAATAGTCAAGGGGAGAAAATATGGTAATAACTATTGACTCCTCCATTATCTGCATTTCAGGTAGGCGTCTTTACCTGAGAGAGGTGCTAAAACCCCGACTTCTGCAAAAGTGCAAGATAATGAGACCTTTTTATGTATATTTAAGAATGCAAGGGTGATAAATATTCAAAACGCAGTCTTTCTTTTTTTTTTTAAATATATTTATTGAGAGATATCACTATCTGTCACAATAAATCTGTCTAAATAGTAAATTAGAATCATATTTCATGAACTAATAATAATTATAAATGTTCAAGGCTAGAAAAAATTTTATAATAAATAAAGGCACACACCAAATACCAAGTCCATTTAAAACAATGTTCTTCTTACCGGAACCTAAAAACAAATACAAACCTAACTCACATCCAAAAACTTTTAAAAATATCATGCACGGAAAGAAAATATGAAGAGATATTCGGAGCTTAGAAAGAAAGAGAGATCCCGAATCAAAAAAAGAAGAGAAAAAGGCAATAAAATTATAATTTATAATTCTATTAATGCATTTGCCTGTTATTAAAAATATATGTACTTTTTAAGCGTTATCATTTTATTTTTACTTTCTCTTACGTATATATGTAATATGTAGTAAGGGTAAGTATTGCGATCGTGAAAATTTCCGAATCTCAGTTTTCAACGGAAATACATTTTTTGAGGTCCCCTGAGTTCAAATAAACAAGTGTCGCAAAATGGTCTGTGTGTTTGTGGGTGTCTGTCCGTGTGTGTGTGTGTGTTAACAGTCTAGCTCATAAATGAAAAGTAGTACGAAACTGATATTAAGTATTTAAGGTTTGTATATGGGCCGGATGTGACAACTTTTTCGTTAAAATCGGCTAACCGGAAGTGCTCTAACGATTTTGATCAAACTCGGTGTATCATTGTATAATTAAGTGGTCTTTAATATCATTTCGGTCTTATCCCCGTTGATGTCACTTTACAAAGCTTAAATGCCCATTGTTCATATATGTCTTCCTCTAAAGTACTTTTAATATGGTTTATTTTAAAAAGTTAACCATTTCGCATTATTCAGAGTTACGATAAAATGCTACATATAACTTTTAAATTTGATAAGTTAATAAAGGAGAAAAAAAAAATGCAGAAAAACCTGCGTTGCTATAGACTGTAGCGTCTAAACGAATGTACCGATTTCAATGAATATTCGCTAACGTCATTTTCTCATACCTTTTAAATGTATCTATATAACATTTCTAACTTCAACGAAAAGAACCTGGAAAAAAAGTTACGAGGGATGTTAAAATTAAATTTCGAACAACTCAAAAAGTATACGCTTTTTTTGGGATATTTATGGTTTTTAAATGTTTTTAGAATTTCCAAAAAAAAAAAATCTTTAAAATCGGACAATTAGGAGGAAAGATATGGTCTCTAGTTTTTTTTCCTGAAAAGGCGAAAATTTGGATAAATTTAAAATATATTTTTTTAATTGTTGAGACTAAAAACACCTTTTTTCTACAGATATTTAATAAAGTGTCTTTCCTAAGAACATCTATCATAAGAAATAAGCACCTAAATTGATACCTTTATTCTCAGTTCTATATTTCAACACTGCAATCACCACCTCTGGAATCAACTTACTCATTGTTTGCATAGATAACTTTTTAAACCAAAAATATTACTCAAAAATGTTGAAATTTGAGTTAGTCATTCTGTTGTTTATAAAAGCAAAGAAAGTTGTGTGGTTTATAAATGCAGATAAATTCACTAGATTTTTTGGAGTGACTAGATTTGTATTGCTTGTCGTCGATATATTAAATAGACATTTTGTAAATATAATGGTCCTAATGACTTGTTATCTGTAAGCTTTAAGCTTTAGCTCCGTTTAAAATGCACTTCAAAACATTTTATAATAGCCCAGCATTGCCAGAATATAATTTCTATTCAAAATAGATAGGTAATTGAAAGTAGTATATTGCGCACACCAGATTTTTTTTATTGTTATAATTTTTTTCTATATAAAAGTTTATAAGTGGTACAAAAGATTGTCTATTACTAGAACTTTGAAAAATCATGTGTCATAATTTTCCAATTTTTATATGAAATGTTATGCAAAATGGCGCACATATTTCGATAAAAGGATAAATTTCCTTTAAATTAAATCCATCTGTGGGTATCCACCATCCAGTAATTCATATAAATATAAAATAATTATCTCAAAGTGTCTATTATCATTATTATTATTATTATATTTTGGTATTTTATTTACAATACTTCACTTAGTTATTATTAAGGTGTGTTTGGACATTTCACAAACTATATGTAACACAATTACCTAACTTATATAATAGCGACGTTATTACTAAACCAAACTATTTACTTTATTTCTCTTGATACCATCAGAGGAGAAATATAAAAACGAAAACAAAAATACTAGTATAATTAAATAACTTATTTAATAAGATTTATTTTTTTATACATAGATTATATAAGGTGTATGTTTATATAAACGCTTATAGAGGAAAACAATGTATCCCATTTAATGTCGTTTAGGCCTATAATGATGAGGCCCTTCCTTATAATCACAATACAAGTAGGGTAAGTCTAATGTGATCAAATCATTGTGATTATCTTCCATAAATGTGATTTTCAAGTTTTAATTATTGACATAGTGATAAAAATTGTTTTGATCATGTTATAACTTTGCTCCGTTAGCAAAGTTGAATGAAGTTGAAATTCAGTGGTGGGGGGTACTAAAGGGTACCGATGTACCTGCGATGGTAAGGCCCATTAGGGCTGTTACTTCCTGCAGTTAACTCTGAGTTGTTAGTTTGTGAAGCAGTCTGCCGGTATCTTGTTCCATTAGTGTTCTTTTAACCACGCTTCTTCATATTCTGTGTATTGAAGTGTAGATTGCAGCTTGTTTTGTTGTGTTCGTTTTGCTTCAACAATGGTTCACCATAAGATAATAATCCTGTGCATTCAGCGCGAAATACTAACAGGATCTAGAGATCCCAGTCAACATGAAGAAGTTTACCGAGGAATCTTGGGATTATCGCCAATGCGTCCTATAGACAGTAAGATGGTATGTCAGCTGATCCCAAAATTTTTCTTACATTTTCCCCAACTAGCAAGGAGGGCTCTTGAAGTTTACTTTGATTTATGTGAAGACGATGATGTTGCTGTAAGGCAAGAAGCTATCAAAGGATTGCCACAGCTGTGTGGCGAAATACAACAGTATGTGCTACATGCACGTAAGTACAAGAGTACGTTTTTGAATGATAAGATTAAAAATTTGCAGGGATATAGATTAAGGCTTTTATATTTCTTTGGAGCTTTACAAGCCTATGTTAAAACATTAGAAGATGTTCTTCAAAAGAAAGAAAAGGATGAAGAGAATACGGTTGAAATAGTGACAAAAACCATTTCAAACATTAAGATATTAATAAAACAATTTTTCCGCAATCCTCCAAGTCAAAAAACTTCAGGAGTACTATCTTTTCTCGGAACCGAAAATCCTTCTGCCAAGAGAAAAGCCACATCAGCTGACAGGACCTCGAAGATATTTAAAGGACACTACGGACAACGCGTACATCGACCTCGCATGTTTCTGCCGAAAGTACCAAAGTACCGTCGCAACCCCCTAACTTGCGCCTGTCCCGATTCGGCAAATGGGCCCTTAATCATGTAATCAAAACTGAATAGATGAAAAAATTAAGGTGTGCGAACATAGCATAGTATATAAATTTTTATTTTATTTTATACTGAAATTTATCCTGCTTATATTATATAATCTTCTATATTATAAAAATAATTATATGTGTATAACAGCTAATATTAAAATATGTGTTCGAACTTGACAAACGGTGCTTTAAGAACTAATTAAGAGCTGTGCAAATATAGAATACCAGTATAATGTTTGTAATTATTTTTTATTTTATTTTATACTCAAATTTATTTTGTTTGTATTTCTAGTAACAATAAATACATATTATATTTAATATGGGTTTATTTCATCTCCTTGAATTTCTAAAATATCTAGTAATTTCATGTTTTGTTAGGATCATGTGTTTAAAAATAAGATATTTAAACCAAAGTAAAAACTATTTACATTTCTTTATCAACCCCTCCAATTAAAAAAATATATATACTTCTGATGGTACCTTTTTTATGGATATCAGATTTCTTCAACTTCGCATTGGTTGATGATTAATATTGGTACGTAGTAGATATGAATACTGTTTATATGTTTTGATCATCCAGAATTCCTTGAAGAACACGCATTTTATTGTGCCCTTAGTTGAATATCTTTTAAAGTGAAAACTTCTATAGACTTTTTTTTTTTTTTACTTTTTTTCCGGAGAGTGAAGCAGATTGAACTGTCATATTTTAACGCTCGGGTCAAGTCGGCTATAGTCGACTAATTTAAATGTTTTTACATATGCTATTACAGAAAAAAAAAACAAACAAAAAATGGGCCTGCATAGATTAATAATATTAACAAGTGTAGATTAATAGGTTAAATATACAAATGCACTTTCAAATCTCTCAAGGCATATTTGTAGCTCAGAAACTTGAGTTATGTGGTTTACAAAAACAGATGTATTTATGAAGTTTTTCTTACCTACCATTCATGTAATAAATAGAGTTTGTGTTATTTTGATGGCCCTCATACGTTGTTGCAGATCAGCTGTTAGGGTTTAGCTCCGTTAAAAATACAATTCAAAAACTTTTTAATAGCGCAAAATTGCTAGAAAATACTTTGTATTCTGCAATGCATAAATGACGGCTGATTGGTATATTTAAATCTATATCATAAATTAGAATGACATTTCATGGACTAAAAATTATTAGAAATAGTCAAGGGGAGAAAATATGGTAATAACTATTGACTCCTCCATTATCTGCATTTCAGGTAGGCGTCTTTACCTGAGAGAGGTGCTAAAACCCCGATTTCTGCAAAGGTGCAAGATAATGAGACCTTTTTACCTATATTTAAGAATGCAAGGGTGATAAATATTCAAGACGCAGTCTTTCTTTTTTTTTTTTTAATATATCTAAGATCTTTTATAGACGTGATTTATTCAATTAAAGTAAAATAATTTAATTACACGTTATTACAACACAAGTTAATTCTAACACAACAATATAACAATACAAGAAGGTATTTTCTAATAAATAATCATTAACATCTGATTTAAAGAAAAGTAACAGTTGAAGTGTTTAAAGGTTGCTCAAGTAACCTTACATTTATTTATTGAGAGATATCACTATCTGTCACAATTGACGGCTGATTTGTAAATTTAAATCTACATCGTAAATTAGAATCATATTTCATGAACTAAAAATAATTATAAATATTCAAAGTTAGAAAAGATTTTATAATAAATAAAGGCACATACCCAATACCAAGTCCATTTAAAACAATATTCTTCTGACCGGAACCTAAAAACAAATACAAACCTTACTCACATCCAAAAACTTTTAAAAATACCATGAACGGAAAGAAAATATGAAGAGATATTCGGAGCTTAGAAAGAAAGAGAGATCCCGAATCAAAAAAAGAAGAGAAAAAGGCAATAAAATTATAATTTATAATTCTATTAATGCATTTGCCTGTTATTAAAAATATATGTACTTTTTAACCGTTATCATTTTATTTTTACTTTATCTTACGTATATATGTAATATATAGTAAGGTTGAGTATTGCGATCGTGAAAATTTCCGAATCTCAGTTTTCAACGAAAATTCATTTTTTGAGGTCCCCTGAGTTCAAATAATCAAGTGTCGCATAATGGTATGTGTGTTTGTGGGTGTCTGTCCGTGTATGTGTGTGTGTTAATAGTATAGCTCATAAATGAAAAGTAGTACGAAACTGATATTAAGTATTTAAGATTTGTATATGGGCCGGATGTGACAACTTTTTCGTTAAAATCGGCAAACCGGAACCGCTCTAACGATTTTGATCAAACTCGGTGTATCATTGTATAATTAAGTGGTCTTTAATATCATTTAGGTCTTATCCCCGTTGATGTCACTTTACAGGGCTTAAATGCCCAACGTTCACACATGTCTTCTTCTAAAGTACCTTTAATATGGTTTATTTTAAAAAAATTAACCATTTCGCATTATTCAGAGTTACGATAAAATGCTACATATAGCTTTTGAAAGAATTTGATAAGTTAATAAAGGAGAAAAAAAGTAAAAATGCAGAAAAACCTGCGTTGCTATAGACTGTAGCGCCTAAACGAATGTACCGATTTCAATGAAACTTCGCTAAATTCATTTTCTCATACCTTTTAAATTTATCTATATAATATTTCTAACTTCAACGAAAAGAACCTGGAAAAAAAGTTACGAGGGATGTTAAAATTAAATTTCGAATAACTCAAAAAGTATACGCTTTTTTTGGGATATTTATGGTTTTTAAATGTTTTTAGAATTTCCAAAAAAAAAAATCTTTAAAATCGGACAATTAGGAGGAATGATATGGTCTCTAGTTTTTTTCCCTGAAGAGGCGAAAATTTGGATAAATTTAAAATATATTTTTTTAATTGTTGAGCCTAAAAAAACCTTTTTTCTACAGATATTTAATAAAGTGTCTTTCCTAAGAACATCTATCATAAGAAATAAGTACCTAAATTGATACCTTTATTGTCAGTTCTATATTTCAACACTGCAATCACCACCTCTGTAATCAACTTACTCATTGTCTGCATAGATAACTTTTTAAACTAAAAATATCACTCAAAAATGTTGAAATTTGACTTAGTCATTCTGTTGTTTATAAAAGCAAAGAAAGTTGTGTGGTTTATAAATGCAGATAGATTCACTAGATTTTTTGGAGTGACTAGATTTTTATTGCCTTTCTTCCATATATTAAATAGACATTTTGTAATTATAATGGTCTTAATGACTTGTTATCTGTAAGCTTTAAGCTTTAGCTCCGTTTAAAATGCACTTCTAAACATTTTATAATAGCCCAGCATTGCCAGAATATAATTTCTATTCAAAATAGATCGGTAAATGAAAGTTGTGTGTTGCGCCCACCAGATTTTTTTTATTGTTATAATTTTTTTCTATATAAAAGTTTATAAGTGGTACAAAAGATTGTCTATTACTAGAACTTTGAAAAATCATGTGTCATAATTTTCCAATTTTTATATGAAAAATGATACAAACTGGCGCACATATTTCGATAAAAGGATAAATTTCATTTAAATTAAATCCATTTGTGGATATTCACCATCCAGTAGTTCATATAAATGTAGAAAAATTAATTTAAAGTGTCTATTATTGGTACAATTACCTTATATTTTGGTATTTTATTTACAATACTTCACTTAGATATAATTAAGGTGCGTTTAGACATTTCACAAACTATATGAAACACAATTACCTAACTTATATAACAGCGACATTATTGCTAACGAAACTATTTATTTTATTTCTCTTGATACCATCAGAGTAGAAATATAAAAACAAAAATACTAGTATAATAAAATAACTATTTATATATTTGTTTGTGTATATACGTCCTATTCTAATTCAATCTGGAAAATTAGATTAAATCATAACAAATCACAATACATAGCATTTACGCTTCGACGAGAAACATGCCCACCAGTTTATATAAGCAACAATCCAATTCCTCAGAAGGACACTATTCGCTACCTCGGACTAATATTTAACAGAAGGATGACCTGGGGCCCACACGCCAAAATTAAAGGAAAGACTGAACATGCGACTGAAAATACTTTACTCACTGTTTTCTAAATCAAAACTGAAAATTAGACAAAAACTAAATAGATACACTTACCTGCTCAAACCCATTTGGACATCCGCCTCACAGATTAACGGTTCAGCAAAAAAGACTCACTTACAAAAACTACAATCTAAAATTTTAAGACTAATAACTGCAGCTCACTGGTATGTCAACAATAAGACTTAAATATCTTACATGCCGACCTAAGACAACCAACCATTGACCAGCACATACGTATTCTTTAATCCCGATTTCATCTTAAACTACACGGACATCACAATGGACTTATCAACGACATGGCCACGGTTGAAATGCTCATCAGGAGGCGACTGAAAAGGAGCTGGATGAGAGATCTCCTTTCCTGATTTTAGGATGTAAACAGACCAGGGAAGAGGTACTGCTGGGCTCCATTCTTCGTCATGCCTATCATGCCATTCTCTACCTAACAACAAATCTGCTAATTGTCACTACCATGACAGGTGCGGATGAAGACTTGAAGAAAAAAAAAAGTTTTCATCAATAACAATAAAATTGCATGTGATAGGCTTTTGGAAAACTTGAAACAGATAACTCCTCTTCTTTCACACTACAGCAAGATTTTCGGTATTTGTGATCTTATTATTTTGCTACCCTATTAATTATCTTAATATAAGTTGATTGTAATAAAAACAACCATCTCATTTGTTTTAATAATTTAGTTAGCTAAAACTAGCTGATTCTAAGATAAAAAAGTATTTAACTAATATCCAATATGATGATCTACTCAATTCAATATCCATCAGCATCTTCTATTTTTATTAAATATTAACCTACATAATCTCTTGCGTATTCACAGGCTTTTATTTATACAATAATCTAATTTATTACAATATTGAAGTGGAAAACTCAAAAGAAGACATCTTCCTCACCAGTTGTATTTGGTGAAGAAAATTTTTAAAATATTCATATTCTCAAATAGAGGTCAAAAGGTATCTTGAGGAATGTTCTACCGGAAACTCTCAACTTCCCTATCCAGGAAAACTCATCCCATGAAATTATTTTTAAAATTTTATATAGTAAATATGTACTGACTTATTTACTACATCATAAAAATAAGGCGGAGTACTTTGTTTTTAATTTGAAAAATTTAGAACCTGAAGAAATATTATTTTTAATTTAATTTTTGTTTTATTTATATTTTTTTAACATCTAAAGGTACATATCAAACACCATGAGAAAAACAAATATATAAATGGTTATTCCATTATTCCATTATTTTTGTTTCTTGTTTTTATATTACTCCTCTGATGACATCAAGAAAAATAAAGTAAATAGTTTGGTTTAGTAATAACGTCGCTCGTCAGATAAGTTAGATAATTGCGTTACATATAGTTTGTGTCTAACCACACCTTTATAATATTTAGGTGAAATATTGTATCTAAAATACCAAGATATAAGGTAATTGTACCAATAATTGACACTTTGAGATAATTGTTCTACATTTATATGAACCACAGTTTTAGTCCTGATGGTGGATATCCACAAATGGATTTAATTTAAAGCAAATTTATTATTTTATCTAAATATATACGCTTGATTGACAGTTTGTATAATTTTTATATAAATATAGGAAAAATCTGACACTCGATTTTTCAAAGATCCCGTAATAGAGAATCTTTTGAAGCAGTTATAGACAGGCTCTTTTATATATGAATAATTATATAACAATAGAAACAGTAAAATTAGAACGCTTAAAAAGTATAGATATTTTCGAATATTTAATAGTTGACTGTCGCATTTTTAAGGAAGGAGATGGTCCGGGGTGGCGTTCATAAATAGACTAAATAACGGCAAAACTATTTTATTAAAAGCCAACGTTTCGACCAGATTTAGCAAGTCTTCTTCAGTGCTAGAACAGACCTGGTCACGGCCTGCTCTGCATTTGACGGAATAAGAGCCACGTTAATGAGAACCACGGGAGTTCATGAGGAGTTTCCTCGGCTGGTGAGTGAGGAGAACGTCCCCTGGTTCAAAGAGGTCATGAAAGGATGGAAGACGGTGGAGGGTCCAGACCACTCCATTCTAGGGCGCCGAAGAAGGAGAGGATTACCAGTTCCAGGAAGACCTCCAGATACTGGAAGCTCCGCATAATTAAGTAAATTGAAGAAGGCAATGTACAAAGAGCTAGATGTGTGGACAGCTGTGAGTTTTGTATACTGTTATCATTGCAGTAGTGTGATATTATGCAAAAGCTTGATATCACACCACTGCATAAACCCCCATTGCCCTAGTGGCATGAGAGGGTGGAACTTAATAAATAAATAAGTGCTAGAACGGACAAGATATAAAAAACATAATATAAATATAAATATAATATAAACATTTTTATAAGATATAAAAAAAGATAATCCTAAATTCACAATTGCATATATTATATTTTATATTATGTTACCATCTATTTACTTCAATTTAGGATCTTCCTACTTAGCTTACTCTATTTAAACAGCTTAATTTCAATGTGCTTACTGTTTATAATTTTAATTAGTTTATTCACATTGTTTATAATTTTTTATCTAAATATGGTGTAACTTCCACAATTCTATATATCTTTTTGTATCTTGTCTGCTCTAGTCCTGAAGAAGACATGCATAGTCGGGTCGAAACGTTGGCTTTTAATAAAATGGTTTTGCCACTATTTAGTCTATTTATGGCCGCCACCCCGGACCATATCCTTCCTTAATAACGCAACGGTCAACTAATAAGTATTCGAAAATTTATAGACTTTTTAAGCGTTATAATTTTACTTTGTTTATTGTTAAAAATTTTTCATTTATAAAAGAGCCCACCTGTAACTGGTTCAAAAGATTGTCTATTACTGGATCTTTGAATAATCTTGTGTCAGACTTTTTCTATTTTTGTATAAAAATTAAGCAAACTGCCAATAAAGCGTATATATTTCGATAAAATAATAAAATTTGCTTTAAATTAAATCCATTTGTGGATATCCACCATCCAGTAGTTCATATAAATGTAGAAAAACTATCTTAAAGTGTCTATTATTGGTACAATTACCTTATATTTATTGGTATTTTAGTTACAATATTTAACTTAGATATAATTAAGGAGCGTTAAGACATTTCGCAATCTATAAAAAACACAATTATCTAAATTAGTTAACAGCGACATTATTGCCGAACCAAACTATTTATTTTATTTCTTTTGATACCGACATCAGGTGAGAAATATCAAAAACAAGAAACAAAAATACTAGTATAATAAAATAACTATTTATATATTTGTTTGTGCATATACATCCTGATCTCATTCCTGTTCCAAAAACAGTCAGATACTAGCTAACTATTAATACTATATATGTATTGTGTAGCAAACATATAATCATATGATAATACTTGGTAAGAGATAGTAAAATTATAACGCTTAAAAAGTCTATATTTATACTTATTAGTTGACCGTTGCGTTATTAAGGAAGGATATGGTCCGGGGTGGCGGTCATAAATAGACTAAAAAGTGGCAAAACTATTTTATTAAAAGCCAACGTTTCGACCCGACTATGCATGTCTTCTTCAGGGCTAGAGCAGACACGATACAAACAGATATATAGAATTGTGGAAGTTACATCATATTTAGATAAAAATTTATAAACAATGTGAATAAAATGATTAAAATTATAAACAGTAAGCACATTAAAATATTATGAACAATAACTTTTATAAACAGAGGAAGCTAAGTAACAAAATCCTTTACTGAAGTAAATAGATGTTAATAATTTTTGTGGTATTTAGTTCCACCCTCCCATGCCTATGTACCCTCCATTTTGTGATATTAAGCCTTAACATCACACTACTGCAATGATAACAGTATACAAAATCCACAGATGTGCACACAGCTAGCTCTTTGTACTTTGTCTTCTTCAATTTACTTAATTATACGTGGCTTCCAGAATCTGGAGGTCTTCCTGGAACTGGTAATCCTCTCCTTGGAGTGGTCTGGACCCTCCGCCGTCTTCCAGCCCCAAAAGTTATCTTGCACATGTGCAAAAGTCGAGAGTTATGGCACCCCTTCATCACCTGTCTCAGGTAACGACGCCTACCTGAACTGCGTCAGTCGGAAGAAATTACCATATCTTCTACTCTTGGCTATTTCTAATTATTTTTAGTTGAAGAAAGAAGGTTTTAATTTATGATATAGATTTAAATTTTCCAATCAGTCGTCCTTCATACATAGCAGAATAGAATTTATTTCACGCCAATAAATAAATAATTGGCGGATATTGTGAAGATTATTAAATAGCGAACAACAATTTGCACAATAAAATTAAATAATGTATGTCAGAAAAGTAACAATATGCAGATTCAAATCAATTCAAACGTATTATATATTAATACAGTTGAAATCTATAATATATACTTCTGATGATACCTTTTTTGTGGAGATCACATTTCTTCAACTTCGCATTGTTTGATGATTAATTTTTATTCTGCTATGTGCAAACGACGGCTGATTAGTAAATTTAAATCTATATCATAAATTAGAATGATATTTCATGAAAAAATGATTAGAAATAGTCAAGGGGAGAAAATATGGTAATAACTATTGACTCCTCCATTATCTGCATTTCAGGTAGGCGTCTTTACCTGAGAGAGGTGCTAAAACCCCGACTTCTGCAAAAGTGCAAGATAATGAGACCTTTTTATGTATATTTAAGAATGCAAGGGTGATAAATATTCAATACGCAGTCTTTCTTTTTTTTTTTAAATATATTTATTGAGAGATATCACTATCTGTCACAATAAATCTGTCTAAATAGTAAATTAGAATCATATTTCATGAACTAATAATAATTATAAATGTTCAAGGCTAGAAAAAATTTTATAATAAATAAAGGCACACACCAAATACCAAGTCCATTTAAAACAATGTTCTTCTGACCGGAACCTAATAATAAATACAAACCTAACTCACATCCAAAAACTTTTAAAAATACCATGCACGGAAAGAAAATATGAAGAGATATTCGGAGCTTAGAAAGAAAGAGAGATCCCGAATCAAAAAAAGAAGAGAAAAAGGCAATAAAATTATAATTTATAATTCTATTAATGCATTTGCCTGTTATTAAAAATATATGTACTTTTTAAGCGTTATCATTTTATTTTTACTTTCTCTTACGTATATATGTAATATGTAGTAAGGGTAAGTATTGCGATCGTGAAAATTTCCGAATCTCAGTTTTCAACGGAAATACATTTTTTGAGGTCCCCTGAGTTCAAATAAACAAGTGTCGCAAAATGGTCTGTGTGTTTGTGGGTGTCTGTCCGTGTGTGTGTGTGTGTTAACAGTCTAGCTCATAAATGAAAAGTAGTACGAAACTGATATTAAGTATTTAAGGTTTGTATATGGGCCGGATGTGACAACTTTTTCGTTAAAATCGGCTAACCGGAAGTGCTCTAACGATTTTGATCAAACTCGGTGTATCATTGTATAATTAAGTGGTCTTTAATATCATTTCGGTCTTATCCCCGTTGATGTCACTTTACAAAGCTTAAATGCCCATTGTTCATATATGTCTTCCTCTAAAGTACTTTTAATATGGTTTATTTTAAAAAGTTAACCATTTCGCATTATTCAGAGTTACGATAAAATGCTACATATAACTTTTAAATTTGATAAGTTAATAAAGGAGAAAAAAAAAATGCAGAAAAACCTGCGTTGCTATAGACTGTAGCGTCTAAACGAATGTACCGATTTCAATGAATATTCGCTAACGTCATTTTCTCATACCTTTTAAATGTATCTATATAACATTTCTAACTTCAACGAAAAGAACCTGGAAAAAAAGTTACGAGGGATGTTAAAATTAAATTTCGAACAACTCAAAAAGTATACGCTTTTTTTGGGATATTTATGGTTTTTAAATGTTTTTAGAATTTCCAAAAAAAAAAAATCTTTAAAATCGGACAATTAGGAGGAAAGATATGGTCTCTAGTTTTTTTCCTGAAAAGGCGAAAATTTGGATAAATTTAAAATATATTTTTTTAATTGTTGAGACTAAAAACACCTTTTTTCTACAGATATTTAATAAAGTGTCTTTCCTAAGAACATCTATCATAAGAAATAAGCACCTAAATTGATACCTTTATTCTCAGTTCTATATTTCAACACTGCAATCACCACCTCTGGAATCAACTTACTCATTGTTTGCATAGATAACTTTTTAAACCAAAAATATTACTCAAAAATGTTGAAATTTGAGTTAGTCATTCTGTTGTTTATAAAAGCAAAGAAAGTTGTGTGGTTTATAAATGCAGATAAATTCACTAGATTTTTTGGAGTGACTAGATTTGTATTGCTTGTCGTCGATATATTAAATAGACATTTTGTAAATATAATGGTCCTAATGACTTGTTATCTGTAAGCTTTAAGCTTTAGCTCCGTTTAAAATGCACTTCAAAACATTTTATAATAGCCCAGCATTGCCAGAATATAATTTCTATTCAAAATAGATAGGTAATTGAAAGTAGTATATTGCGCACACCAGATTTTTTTTATTGTTATAATTTTTTTCTATATAAAAGTTTATAAGTGGTACAAAAGATTGTCTATTACTAGAACTTTGAAAAATCATGTGTCATAATTTTCCAATTTTTATATGAAATGTTATGCAAAATGGCGCACATATTTCGATAAAAGGATAAATTTCCTTTAAATTAAATCCATCTGTGGGTATCCACCATCCAGTAATTCATATAAATATAAAATAATTATCTCAAAGTGTCTATTATCATTATTATTATTATTATATTTTGGTATTTTATTTACAATACTTCACTTAGTTATTATTAAGGTGTGTTTGGACATTTCACAAACTATATGTAACACAATTACCTAACTTATATAATAGCGACGTTATTACTAAACCAAACTATTTACTTTATTTCTCTTGATACCATCAGAGGAGAAATATAAAAACGAAAACAAAAATACTAGTATAATTAAATAACTTATTTAATAAGATTTATTTTTTTATACATAGATTATATAAGGTGTATGTTTATATAAACGCTTATAGAGGAAAACAATGTATCCCATTTAATGTCGTTTAGGCCTATAATGATGAGGCCCTTCCTTATAATCACAATACAAGTAGGGTAAGTCTAATGTGATCAAATCATTGTGATTATCTTCCATAAATGTGATTTTCAAGTTTTAATTATTGACATAGTGATAAAAATTGTTTTGATCATGTTATAACTTTGCTCCGTTAGCAAAGTTGAATGAAGTTGAAATTCAGTGGTGGGGGGTACTAAAGGGTACCGATGTACCTGCGATGGTAAGGCCCATTAGGGCTGTTACTTCCTGCAGTTAACTCTGAGTTGTTAGTTTGTGAAGCAGTCTGCCGGTATCTTGTTCCATTAGTGTTCTTTTAACCACGCTTCTTCATATTCTGTGTATTGAAGTGTAGATTGCAGCTTGTTTTGTTGTGTTCGTTTTGCTTCAACAATGGTTCACCATAAGATAATAATCCTGTGCATTCAGCGCGAAATACTAACAGGATCTAGAGATCCCAGTCAACATGAAGAAGTTTACCGAGGAATCTTGGGATTATCGCCAATGCGTCCTATAGACAGTAAGATGGTATGTCAGCTGATCCCAAAATTTTTCTTACATTTTCCCCAACTAGCAAGGAGGGCTCTTGAAGTTTACTTTGATTTATGTGAAGACGATGATGTTGCTGTAAGGCAAGAAGCTATCAAAGGATTGCCACAGCTGTGTGGCGAAATACAACAGTATGTGCTACATGCACGTAAGTACAAGAGTACGTTTTTGAATGATAAGATTAAAAATTTGCAGGGATATAGATTAAGGCTTTTATATTTCTTTGGAGCTTTACAAGCCTATGTTAAAACATTAGAAGATGTTCTTCAAAAGAAAGAAAAGGATGAAGAGAATACGGTTGAAATAGTGACAAAAACCATTTCAAACATTAAGATATTAATAAAACAATTTTTCCGCAATCCTCCAAGTCAAAAAACTTCAGGAGTACTATCTTTTCTCGGAACCGAAAATCCTTCTGCCAAGAGAAAAGCCACATCAGCTGACAGGACCTCGAAGATATTTAAAGGACACTACGGACAACGCGTACATCGACCTCGCATGTTTCTGCCGAAAGTACCAAAGTACCGTCGCAACCCCCTAACTTGCGCCTGTCCCGATTCGGCAAATGGGCCCTTAATCATGTAATCAAAACTGAATAGATGAAAAAATTAAGGTGTGCGAACATAGCATAGTATATAAATTTTTATTTTATTTTATACTGAAATTTATCCTGCTTATATTATATAATCTTCTATATTATAAAAATAATTATATGTGTATAACAGCTAATATTAAAATATGTGTTCGAACTTGACAAACGGTGCTTTAAGAACTAATTAAGAGCTGTGCAAATATAGAATACCAGTATAATGTTTGTAATTATTTTTTATTTTATTTTATACTCAAATTTATTTTGTTTGTATTTCTAGTAACAATAAATACATATTATATTTAATATGGGTTTATTTCATCTCCTTGAATTTCTAAAATATCTAGTAATTTCATGTTTTGTTAGGATCATGTGTTTAAAAATAAGATATTTAAACCAAAGTAAAAACTATTTACATTTCTTTATCAACCCCTCCAATTAAAAAAATATATATACTTCTGATGGTACCTTTTTTATGGATATCAGATTTCTTCAACTTCGCATTGGTTGATGATTAATATTGGTACGTAGTAGATATGAATGCTGTTTATATGTTTTGATCATCCAGAATTCCTTGAAGAACACGCATTTTATTGTGCCCTTAGTTGAATATCTTTTAATGTGAAAACTTCTATAGACTTTTTTTTTTTTTTTACTTTTTTTACGGAGAGTGAATTAGATTAATCTGTCAGATTTTAACGCTCGGGTTAAGTCGGCTATAGTCGACTAATTTAAATGTTTTTACATATGCTATTAGAGAAAAAAAAATGGGCCTGCATAGATTAATAATATTAACAAGTGTAGATTAATAGGTTAAATATACAAATGCACTTTCAAATCTCTCAAGGCATATTTGTAGCTCAGAAACTTGAGTTATGTGGTTTACAAAAACAGATGTATTTATGAAGTTTTTCTTACCTACCATCCATGTAATAAATAGAGTTTGTGTTATTTTGATGGCCCTCATACGTTGTTGCAGATCAGCTGTTAGGGTTTAGCTCCGTTAAAAATACAATTCAAAAACTTTTTAATAGCGCAAAATTGCTAGAAAATACTTTGTATTCTGCTATGCATAAATGACGGCTGATTGGTAAATTTAAATCTATATCATAAATTAGAATGACATTTCATGGACTAAAAATTATTAGAAATAGTCAAGGGGAGAAAATATGGTAATAACTATTGACTCCTCCATTATCTGCATTTCAGGTAGGCGTCTTTACCTGAGAGAGGTGCTAAAACCCCGACTTCTGCAAAGGTGCAAGATAATGAGACCTTTTTACCTATATTTAAGAATGCAAGGGTGATAAATATTCAAGACGCAGTCTTTCTTTTTTTTTTTTTTAATATATCTAAGATCTTTTATAGACGTGATTTGTTCAATTAAAGTAAAAGAATTTAATTACACGTTATTACAACACAAGTTAATTCTAACACTAATCCAATATAACAATACAAGAAGGTATTTTCTAATAAATAATCATTAACATCTGATTTAAAGAAAAGTAACAGTTGAAGTGTTTAAAGGTTGCTCAAGTAACCTTACATTTATTTATTGAGAGATATCACTATCTGTCACAATTGACGGCTGATTTGTAAATTTAAATCTACATCGTAAATTAGAATCATATTTCATGAACTAAAAATAATTATAAATATTCAAAGTTAGAAAAGATTTTATAATAAATGAAGGCACACACCCAATACCAAGTCCATTTAAAACAATATTCTTCTGACCGGAACCTAAAAACAAATACAAACCTTACTCACATCCAAAAACTTTTAAAAATACCATGAACGGAAAGAAAATATGAAGAGATATTTGGAGCTTAGAAAGAAAGAGAGATCCCGAATCAAAAAAAGAAGAGAAAAAGGCAATAAAATTATAATTTATAATCCTATTAATGCATTTGCCTGTTATTAAAAATATATGTACTTTTTAAGCGTTATCATTTTATTTTTACTTTATCTTACGTATATATGTAATTTATAGTAAGGGTGAGTATTGCGATCGTGAAAATTTCCGAATCTCAGTTTTCAACGAAAATTCATTTTTTGAGGTCCCCTGAGTTCAAATAATCAAGTGTCGCATAATGGTATGTGTGTTTGTGGGTGTCTGTCCGTGTGTGTGTGTGTGTGTTAACAGTCTAGCTCATAAATGAAAAGTAGTACGAAACTGATATTAAGTATTTAAGATTTGTATATGGGCCGGATGTGACACCTTTTTCGTTAAAATCGGCAAACCGGAAGCGCTCTAACGATTTTGATCAAACTCGGTGTATCATTGTATAATTAAGTGGTCTTTAATATCATTTAGGTCTTATCCCCGTTGATGTCACTTTACAGGGCTTAAATGCCCAACGTTCACACATGTCTTCTTCTAAAGTACCTTTAATATGGTTTATTTTAAAAAATTAACCATTTCGCATTATTCAGAGTTACGATAAAATGCTACATATAGCTTTTGAAGAATTTGATAAGTTAATAAAGGAGAAAAAAGTAAAAATGCAGAAAAACCTGCGTTGCTATAGACTGTAGCGTCTAAACGAATGTACCGATTTCAATGAATATTCGCTAACGTCATTTTCTCATACCTTTTAAATGTATCTATATAACATTTCTAACTTCAACGAAAAGAACCTGGAAAAAAAGTTACGAGGGATGTTAAAATTAAATTTCGAATAATTCAAAAAGTATACGCTCTTTTTGGGATCTTTATGGTTTTTTAAAAGTTTATAAAATTTCCTCAAAAAACACAAAAAAATTCTTTAAAATCGGACAATTAGGAGGAATGATATGGTCTCTAGTTTTTTTCCCTGAAGAGGCGAAAATTTGGATAAATTTAAAATATATTTTTTTAATTGTTGAGACTAAAAACACATTTTTTCTACAGATATTTAATAAAGTGTCTTTCCTAAGAACATCTATCATAAGAAATAAGTACCTAAATTGATACCTTTATTCTCAGTTCTATATTTCAACACTGCAATCACCACCTCTGGAATCAACTATGAACCACAGTTTTAGTCCTGATGGTGGATATCCACAAATGGATTTAATTTAATGCAAATTTTATTATTTTATCGAAATATATACGCTCGATTGGCTGTTTGCTTAATTTTTATATAAAAATAGAAAAAGTCTGACACATGATTTTCAAAGATCCAGTAATAGACAATCGTTTGAACCAGTTATAGACAGGCTCTTTTATAAATGAAAAAATTATAAAAATAAACAAAGTAAAATTATAACGCTTAAAAAGTCTATATATTTTCGAATACTTATTAGTTGACCGTTGCGTTATTTGAGAAGGATATGGTCCGGGGTGGCGGTCATAAATAGACTAAAAAGTGGCAAAACTATTTTATTAAAAGCCAACGTTTCGACCCGACTATGCATGTCTTCTTCAGGACTAGAGCGGACAAGATACAAAAAGATATATAGAATTGTGGAAGTTACACCATATTTAGATAAAAAAATATAAACAATGTGAATAAACTATTTAAAATTATAAACAGTAAGCACATTAAAATATTAAGAACAATAACTTGTATAAAGAGAGTAAGCTCAGTAACAAAATCCTAAACTGAAGTAAATAGATGGTAACAATTGTTGTGGTATAATATATATATTTTTTTTTAACTTTTATTATGATATATACAACTGTATTAGTATGAATACATCAAGTAAATGTGTACATAGGAGTATTATCATCACATGAAACACGCTTGTTGAGAAACTACCCATTGGTTGCACTCTAATAATTTGTCTACATGAGGAGATCACGAGGCCATCTTCTTTTCAGACGCCTCGGAGGGTTATCAGGAATCGAAGAGGTGTGATATAATATAAAATATAATATATGCAATTGTGAATTTAGGATCATCTTTTTTTTATATCTTATAAAAAATATTTATATTACATTTTTTTATATATTTTTGTATCTTGTTGGATATAGCACTGATTTATTTAGTTCCACCCTCCCATGCCTATGTACCCTCCATATTGTGATATTAAGCCTTTGCATAACTTCACACTACTGCAATGATAACAGTATACAAAATCCACAGATGTGCACACAGCTCTTTGTACTTTGCCTTCTTCAATTTACTTAATTATGCGTGGCTTCCAGAATCTGGAGGTCTTCCTGGAACTGGTAATCCTCTCCTTCTTCGGCGCCCTAGGTTGGAGTGGTCTGGACCCTCCGCCGTCTTCCAGCCCCAAAAGGTATCTTGTACCTTTGCAAAAGTCGAGAATTATGGCACTCCTTCAGCACCTGTCTCAGGTAACGATGCCTACCTGATCTGCGTCAGTCGATAGAAATTACCATATCTTCTACTCTTGGATATTTCTAATTATTTTTAGTTGAAGAAAGAAGGTTTTAATTTATGATATAGATTTAAATTTTTCAATCAGTCGTCCTTCATACATAGCAGAATAGACTTCATTTCATGCCAATAAATAAATAATTGGCGGATATTGTGAAGATTATTAAATAGCGAACAACAATTTGCACAATAAAATTAAATAATGTATGCCAGAAAAGTTACAATATGCAGATTCTTATCAATTCAAACGTATTATATATTAATACAGTTGAAATCTATAATTCAATTTTTGAACACAATATAATTTTAATTAGTATCGAATATTGGAGTTTTCAGTAAAATACTGGAATAACAGGCTCAAATTACATTCTAACATGTCATTCATTTTCTTCATTCCGACTAGGACTGATTAGCGGGGTACTATTGTGCTTTAAAAAGTTTTACAGATGAAACAGTAAGTAAACCAATGAGATGTCTATTATTTAAAAAAAATAAATTGTTTTTCAAGAGAGAAACGCTTTATTTTTATATTCATATCTGCCCAATTATATCGGGTTCCTATATAGTGTATCACAATATGTGTGTATAGTATACACACAGCATAATAAATAATCCGTTGGACAATAAATAAAACTTATATATAAATATACAGAACTAAATAGTATACATGAGTATAATAAATATATATATAAATATATTTTCCTTTCTTTCATCATGCTTTTTTTATTTTTACATTTAATGTCCTTTTCTCTCCCTTCCCTCTCTTATACAGAATATTAAAATGCTTAAAATTCCAGTAGAACAATAACAAAGGTTTATACATCTAGAATTAAATACAATTTAATATAAATAAATACAATACACAATAAAATAAATATAACCAAAATCATGATTTTCGAGGAGATGGAAGTTGAGAGTTTATTCTTCGATACCAAAAACTCATTTTATGTTTTTACAACAAATTATTTTTAAAATTTGAATTATTAAATATGTACTAATTATTTTATTACAGCACGACAGAGTTCCTTCTTTTTAATCCGAAAGATTTAGAACCTGAAGAAATATTATTTTTAATTTAATTATATTTTTTTAACATCTAAAAGTTTATTTAGACATTTCAAATACTATGAGACAAACAAATATATAAATTTATTATTTAGTTATTATTATAGTTATTTTATCATACTAGTATTTTTGTTTCTTGAATCCAAATGTTTCTAAATGCCATCTATGTTTGAACCGATTAAAGGAAAATGGGATAGAAGTCGCTTTCCAGTGGATTCCAGGCCATTGCGGGCTCCACGGAAATCATGAAGCTGACAAACTGGCCAGAATAGGTTCTAGAATGATCCAACCAGGTACCTCAGGCAACCTCTGTGCAGAATTCAGCACAAAGAATCACAAAACAGAACCTCCAAAGTTCACTGAAAGAGAAATCTGTGGAAACACTTGAAGGGAAACGATGGAGTGGATTGCTCGAAGAAAGTTGCAGGATCCCTAGAGACCTACCTAGAGGGCATTGGCCATGGCATGCTCTAGAATGCTGACAGGCCACGATTTCCTTCAGAAGCACCTCAACCGCATCGGTGTAAAAGATAGCCCGATATGCCCTCAATGTTCCTTAGACATGATGACAGGATACATTACAGGATGATAACAGGATCTTGATACATGTCCTGCATTACAGGACATAAAATGTTCCTTTAATGAAAAGGACAGCCTTATGCTGGGAGAGAAAAATTGTATTCGACTGGAAGAGCAGGCATGGCTGATGAAGCAGGCGTAGGAAAAATAAAAATAATTTTTTCTTTCTTGTTTTTGATATATCTGCTCTGATGGTATCAAGAGACATAAAATAAATAGTTTGGTTTAACAATAATGTCGTTGTTAGATAAGTTAGGTAATTGTGTTTCATAGAATCTGTGAAATGTCTGAACAAACCTTAATTATATTTATGTGAAATATTGTAAATAAAGTACCAAAATATAAGGTAATTGTACCAATAATAGACACTTTGAGATAATTTTTCTACATTTATATGAACTACAGCTTTAGTTCTGATGGTGGATCTACACAAATGGATTTAATTTAATGCAAATTTATCTTTTATTGAAATATATGTGCGATTAATTGGCAGTTTGTGACATTTTTCATATAAAAATTGGAAAATTCTGAGACATGTTTTTTCAAAGTTCCAGTAATAGACACTCTTTTGCAGCAGTTATAGACAGGTTCTTTTATATCGGAAAACATTATAACAATAAACAAAATAAAATTATAACGTTTAAAAAGTATATATATTTTTAATAAAAGGCAAATGCATTAATAGAATTATAAATTATTTCATATTTGCTTTTTTTGATTTGGGCTCTCTCTTTCTTTCTAAATTCCAAATCTCTCTTCAGATTTCCTTTCCGTTCGTGGTATTCTAGCTACTGTTTGAATGGGAGTAAAGTTTGTTTCATATCTCTCTTTATTTATTGTTGTCTTAGTTTTTTGAGGTTTGTGCCTTCCATCCTTATATTCCATATATATAGATGAAGGCACAAACCTAATATCAAGTCCATTCAGTAATATATATATATATATATATATATATATATGAATGTATGTCTGTCTGTTTGTCCTTTATGCATTACCAAACCATTCATCCGATCGCCATGAAACTTTTGTAAGTGGTTCCGTACACCCCTCTGAAGGTTTCTGCCATAGTACTTCTGTGTTATGATAATTTTATGTATGTAAACAAAATAAAAATGTAAATGTTTTTCAGTTCAAAGCCGCAAAAAAATGTGTCGCTATAAACTGTAGCGCCAAAACGGCTTTACTGATTTTAACGAAACTTGGCTAAAGTCTTTCCCTTGAAACCCTTTTAATTTTTGTATATAACATACTTTCCTGAAAACAAGCTGAAAAATGTTACGATGAATTCAATATTTTATTTGACGATAACTAAAAAAGTACAGATTTTTTGACTGATAATACCCGTTTTTATACGAAAGATTTCTGAATTGCTGACAAAATAAAAAAAAAATCATTGAAATCGGACGGTTCGTTGCAAGGTTATAGAATTTTAAACATTTACTGCTCTCTCTTCAGAAAAGGCCGGTTCGTTTTGCATCCTCACTACTGAAGGTAGGCAAGCATTTTTTTTAATTTTTATTGATTAATCGAAAATTTTATAATTACTACAGTAATTAAAATTATCATTTGAAAAAGTTATATGATTCTCCTTATGTAGGACCATTATGCCAGGCTAAGCCACAGCAGCGTATGGCCAGGCAAAGCTAGTTTATTATAAAATTTTCTGTGCCTTTTTGTAATTGCATCACGCTTACCACTAAACATTAACATAAAGTGAAATACATAAACTTAATCGGAACATTACAGAAGGATTAATAATTCTTATTCATGAATCCTGGGATGTCGAAAATTATTATTATTACTAGTTCTTGCGATCAAAATTATTACTAATAACCAAACCTATACCCTAATAACCAACCTGTGCCCTACTTACTTGCGTCTGTCCCGATTCGACAAATGGGCCCTTAATCATGTCATCAAAACTGAATAGAAGAACAATTTCAGGTGTGCAAATATAGTATAGATATATACACTATACTATATTTGCACAGCTCAATTTGTTCTTCTACACCTGTTTTGTGTATTGAAGTTTAGATTACAGCTTGTTTTGTACTAAATTCAGGTGTGCAAATATAGTATAGTGTATATATATTTTTTATTTTATACTGATATTTATTTTGTTTATATTATATAATCTTCTATATTATAAAAATAATTATATTTGTATAACAGCTAATATTAAATTATAATTATATGTGTTCATACTTGACAAATTGGCCTTCAAGAACTAATTCAGAGCTGTGCAAATTTAGTATATCAGTATATTGTTCGTTATTGATTTTTTAAAATTTTATATTCTATTTTATTTTGTGTTTATTCTCAATGGTTTAAATAAAGTATCTGTTTTATATTTTAATTATATTTATATAATTTTTTTTTCTCTCTTTCGCGCCTCTACCCTCAAGGGTCATTGGCATTTTACTATGATTTATATTCTTTTATAATATCCTATTAACTTTAAAAATTCAAACAAATTATTAATTCTTTATTCGGTATCTTGAAGGATTTCTATTAATGTTTTGACTAGCATTCTTTTTTTGCCTGTAACTTTCAAATTGAGGACATTCACTGTTTGTGGAACGTTATTACATTTTTTACACGTGGGCGCTTCGAGTCCTCTCAGAAGGTGAAAACTGGCAGTGTCCTATCCTTAGTCGGCAAAGCATTACTTCTTCTCTCCTTGAACCTCTGTAGCTTGTGAGCCATTTGTCACAATTAGGTTTTATCTCTTTCATTTTGCATTCTTTCTTATTATATTCTTTCTCCCATTCAGTTGGTAGTCTTTTTTTTGCTTGGTGTAGCCAGTATTCTAAAGTAACTTTCTCAGCCGTTTCTTCTCCACTTCTTGCTAATTGGGCTGGCACCCAAACGAACACTATTGACATGCCTTTGTTTTTTGCTTCCCAACATTCATTTAATAATAGAATTACTTGGGGATGGACTATCGATAGCGGCTAAGACACTCCATGAGTCAATTACGGCGACCCAGCACTTTTCCACAGAATCTCTTATGAAATAAAGACGGTTCACGATGGTAGTTGCCTCTCCTGTAAAAATGGAGCATTCAACTGGCAGTTTAAATAGTAATTGATTCTCCTTATTTGTTACAGCACATCCTATATAGTTTCCTTTCTTGGATGCATCTGTATATATGAATTCGAAAATTGTATGATTTTCAGCATTTTTTAAAAATGATTTCTGGATTTCAATAGGGTAGATATTTTGGCCATAGACCTATTTATCACTGGTCTCTCTTTTTTCCAATAAGGTATTTTTAATTCTGGGACGGTTCTAATAATGTTTGTGTCCATGTTTATTTCTATTTAATGTTTTTAAAATTTTCTGTTTGAATATGCTATTATCGATATTTGTAAGTCCACATCTTTCGGATCCTTCTTCAAAAAAATATGAAGTAAGAGGATGATTTCAATTTAGCTACATATTTAAGAGATAAATATCCTCGCCTCAAGTACAAGGACGATTGGAGAGATTCGGAGTGCACCAGTTCTTAGGGCTGAGTTATGTACAGAATCTAATATTCTTAGCAATGTATTACTGGTTGTTCCATATATTTGTGTGCCATAATCGATTTTACTTCTTGCTATATTTTGATATATTTCTAATAAAGTCTATCTATCGGCTCCCCAGCTGGAGTGTGAAATACATTTTCGTGCATCTCTCAAATTTCTAATATGTTTTATCCAGTTCATTCTCTTGTCTATTGTTATTCCTAGATACCTATGTTCTTCTACATAGTTAATTATAGTACCGTCTAGTGATATTTGTGGGTTGTACTGGTGGCACTTTCGCAGCCTACAAATGTCTAAACATTTAGATTTTGAAGCTGATATTTTAAATCCAGTTACTTTTGACCATTCTTTTATTTTATCCATAATTTCTTGTAGCTTCCACTGGATATAGGGTATAGACTTGCTACGGGCTGTGATTATTATATCGTTGGCAAATAAGAAACACTTAATCGGGATCTTGATGCAGGATGATATACCATTAATGGCTATAAGGAATAGTGTCGCACTAAGAGGAGACCCCTGCGGAGTACTTCTTTGTAAGCTATGGATTGAAGAAAATGTATTTCCTACCATTACTAAGAATTCGCTATTGGATAATAATATTTGCATAAGAGCTAATATTAAATTATAAACATATGTGTTCATACTTGACAAACGGTCCTTTAAGAGCTGTGCAAATATAGTATATCAGTATAATGCTTGTTATTATTTTTTATGTTTTACTTTATACTCAAATTGATTTTGTTCGTATTTCTACTTATCTAAATAAAATATATGTTTTATGTTTATAAGTGTTAATATCAAATTATATGTATATGTGTTCTAACTTGACAAGCGGTGCTTTAAGAACTAATTAAGACCTGTGAAAATATAGTATACCAGTAAATGTTTGTGATTATTTTTTATTTTATACTCAAATTGATTTTGTTCGTATTTCTAGTTATCTAAGTACAATATATGTTTTATGTTTATAAGTGTTAATATCAAATTATATGTATATGTGTTCGAACTTGACAAGCGGTGCTTTAAGAACTAATTAAGACCTGTGAAAATATAGTATACCAGTAAATGTTTGTGATTATTTTTTATTTTATACTCAAATTGATTTTGTTCGTATTTCTAGTTATCTAAGTACAATATATGTTTTATGTTTATAAGTGTTAATATCAAATTATATGTATATGTGTTCTAACTTGACAAGCGGTGCTTTAAGAACTAATTAAGACCTGTGAAAATATAGTATACCAGTAAATGTTTGTGATTATTTTTTATTTTATACTCAAATTGATTTTGTTCGTATTTCTAGTTATCTAAGTACAATATATGTTTTATGTTTATAAGTGTTAATATCAAATTATATGTATATGGGTTCTAACTTGACAAACGGTGCTTTAAGAACTAATTAAGACCTGTGAAAATATAGTATACCAGTAAATGTTTGTGATTATTTTTTACTTTATACTCAAATTGATTTTGTTCGTATTTCTACTA